>JASFAT010003179.1:0-129395 GCA_031353405.1 Baronia brevicornis
CGCCACAAGTTATAGTATTAATTAAACACGTATATTTTTGTTAAGATTAAATATTATTTTAAATGTAATATTTATTATACAATAAACATTTGTGAAAAAGAATATGCGTTAATATTCTTTCTAGAGTTTAGTCACAGTTCGAAATAAAATTAAATATTTTTTTTATATGAGCCTGACGTCATATTTACCTATCTTATTGTCTTCGTCGACTAAGAGTGAAAAAGTTGACCCACGCAAATTCAATTTTTATGTATTTCGCAATGGTGTTTATTTTTTATCATGTTACAAATGCGTTCGCGTACTTATGTATGGAGTAGTGACGTGCACATAAGTCTTACTTTTCTTTTCTTTAATGTCAATTAGTTATAACTATTATGCCAGTGTCAAATACAATACAATATTATTAAATCTCTTGATATATATATATATATATATATATATATATATATATATATATATATATATATATATATATATATATATATATATATATATATATATATATATATATATATATATATATATATATATATATATATATATATATATATATATATATATATATATATATATATATATATATATATATATATATATATACACGCATTTATTTCATATCACTTCACTTATACACCTTGATGAAACTATTGTATAATACGCCACCACAATTAAACAAGATAAAATAGAACGTCACTGATGTAAGTTGGCGTGGAAAGTTCCAAGTCTTACTTTACTGAAATTCTAATATCTATATATTAGAATTTCAGTTTGCAAAAGGAAAAAAAATTCAAAGATTGACATATTTTACGTACGTTTTCAATTGGGTATAAACGGCCCGGGGCAGAAAAGCTGAATGAGGCAGTGTAAGAAGATGATTTAATTATATAATACAACCTTTTTAAATCAAATTGATCTTTTATTATTTCTCCTTTTAAGAGTGCCTCTCCGAATTGCGAAGGTTGGCAGCCAATTCAGCACAACTCTCCTCCTCCTTCGCGAGGTGCAGCAGTTCTGGAGAACTTGCTATCCTGGTCCACTCCCTTATATTATAAGTCAAAACTTTCTTTTTCGACTAACTGGTCTTTTGCCCGCAATTTTTCACATCATGATCAGCAACTTGTACCTGTCATGTCTCATGATATGACCCAGGTGAGCAAATTTTCTACCTTTTATTATTAAATGACGAAAAATTTCGAAAATAAATTCTTTTGAATAATTTATAAAATAACATCTCTGTGTATATGTATAGATTTATGGAAAATTAATGTATTTTAATTTTTTTTTCAAAATTGTGGACCTGACTGTACTTAGACGCGAACTTTGTTGCGCAGAGTATAAACATACAAACAGAGAGGACTAGAAGAAAATATCACAAACCTGATAAATATCTATTATACTTATTATATAGTATAGATAAAAAACAAGTTTTTTCTTTATTTCAACTTACAGCGTGTAGCTATAAATCTGACAATATATTAGATGCGTAACTAAGTTCTCGTTGGTTTTTTATAAAAATGCAACTTAACCCTTATCGGTCGCTAGCTTTGTACGTGATTCTCGCTAGGTTGTAGCTACAGATACAGATTTCATTGACTTTATTAATTTTTGGTCGCAATATATTAAAAAATAATTGGAAAAGGCAATGATATACAACTGCAGATGTCAATTGCTCTGTTACGGATATGTGACTAATGAGGCAATAGTGCTTGCATTCACACAGAGCGAGTTTCGACGTGTTTCGTCTTGTCACCTACCACGTGACTTACGACCGCAGCGACAAAGTATTGTAGTCACGTGAGAGGTGAGTTACGACTGATAAGGGTTAATTATGCAAATATACTTATATGTATATCATTCAAAATATTGCCCATCGCTAGCTACATCTTTTGCCCATCTTTCTGCCAGAGCTCGAATACCGTTACAATAAAAATGTTCGTCTTTTAAGACTATCCACGAATCAAATCATTTTTCAATGTCTTCATATGAGCGGAACTGCTGATTAGCCAGATCATGTGCCATCGAACGAAACAAGTAATAATCGGACGGCGTAATATCTTGGGAATATGGCGGGTGGGGTAGGACTTCCCATTTAAGCGTTTCCATTTAGGTTTTAACGGGTTTGGCAACATGAGGCCGAGCGTTGTCATGCAGTAGAATCACTTTTTCATGCCTTAGCTCGTATTGTGGCCGTTTTTCGCGCAGTGTCCAGCTCAGTCGCATCAATTGAAGTCGATACCGTACTCCAGTGATGGTTTCGTTTGGTTTTCAACAGCTCATAATAAACAACACCGACCTGATCCCTCCAAATACACAGCATAACCTTCGCTGCGTGTATATTTGGCCGAGCCGTAGAAGCATGATTGGGCTGTCCCCATGACTTTCTTTTTATTCCCCATGACTTTGGAGTGCTGTAATGAATCTATTTTTCATCACACGATGCGATGAAGGAAGCCCTTACTTTTTTGCCGCTTGAGCAGTTGTTCACAGGCGAAAAACGACGCTCAACGTCCCTTGCCTTCAAATCATAATGAACCCATATTCCTTGCTTTCGCATCATTCCCAACGCATGCAATCGCTTTGAAATAGTTTGGCGGGTAACTTATAATATTGAAGCAAGCTGTTCTAAAATTTTAATGGTTTTATAGTGTTGTCTCTCAGTCGGTGTTGATATTTTTTTATTTATTTTATTTTATTTAATACTTCATTGTACACATAAAACGCGACATACAAGAGATAAAAGGAAAGAAGATGTACAAAGGCGAGCTTAACTCAAAATCGAGTTTTCTTCTAGCAAACCCAGGAGTGAAAGAGAGATAAAATAAGTTGTGAGGATAGAAATAAGTGTACAACAACAAAATATAATATACATAGCAATACATACTATATAAACATATAAATACTAATACTATATAAATAAGAGGATACATATATAATATACACATAAATATATAAAGGAAATGTTTTTTAATTCTTCTCTTAAATACATCCAGTGACAGGCTATCACGTATTGTATGTGAGAAAGAGATTTAATTAATTTATAACATTTATCGAGAGACTTGCTCTGTACATGCATTACTCTGTACCAAAAGTGAGTTTTCAGGCATTCCACGACGCCCGCGGTCGAAGTTTTTAACATTTTTATTGAAAAACTTTAATAAGTTTGATGTATTGCATTCTGCTGATATTCTAATAAGAAAATTGATGAGTAATAAATAAGTGTTGGAAAACGTGAATTGCTAGTCAAGCTATTTGTTATTGACAGTAGAGACACGCTGCAGGCGAATATTTTGTCAAGTTTGGCATATTATTTGTCTGTAGTATGAATGGGCCGGCGAGCTCGGGGAAGTACCACACTCCCGCAGAAAACCGGCGTCTGAGTGGTGGCTAAGCTACCGCGCTTCGTGCGGTGAGCGGCCTGAGTTCTGGAGGCCCAACAACCCTCCCCTCCCCGCCCCCACCCCCACTCCTATAATGTCACTTTCCTTAAAGATCGGCAATCGCTTCCGCACTGCCTATGGCGCTGCGGATGTCTATGGGCGGCGTTGATTGCTTTCCATCAAGTGACACGCCTGCTCGTTTGCCTTCCTATTCCATAAAAAAAGCTATTGTCAAGATCTCAACGTATGGCTACATTATTCAACAAGCGTATTAAGCGTAGGGATGTCTCATCTCTCAGCATCTTTTAACGGTTGAGTCATGGGTAGTGCTCCGAGGATTTGTTCAGAATAATTCCTACCGTTTAACTCCACTACCGTACAACTCTCTACAAAAACGTTTCGTCCCCACCATCTAGATGTATGGCGATGTAGTATTATGCATTTTGTATACTCTGTACAAGTTAGCTTGATCTTTTTGACAGATGTTAATTTTTCTGATCGACATAACCTTGTAATGACGTACATATTATTTTCTTAATTGTAAAAAATTGTAAAAATATTAAAAAAATATATATAACACAAAAGTCCCTAAAGATTCGAGCGTTATCCGAAAAATTTTAAGACTTTTTATTGCTTTAAAGTAAAATTTAAATAAGAACACTAAAAAAATAATAAACGCTTGTACAATGTTACATCGGTAGGACGGATGGGACAAGAATGACAGGCAGTATACAGTATAGACCGATGTAACATTGTACAAGCGTCTATTATTTTCAGTGTTCCGATTTAAATTTTACTTTGAAGCAATAAAAAGTCTTAAAATTTTCGAATAACGCTTAAACCTTTAGAGACTTTTGTGTTATATGTATTTTTTTTAATATTTTTACAATTTTTAAAATCATTAAATTAAGAAAATAATGTGTTCGTCATTGCAAAGTTATGTCGATCAGAAAAATTTACATCTGTCAAAAAAATCAAGCTAACTTGTACAGGGTATAGATAGGTATATTGATATATTCTTTATTGTACACCAAAAACAAAGTTATACAATAATTGATTGTAATATTTATATACAAATGGCGGTCTTATCGCTAATAGCGATTTCTTCCAGACATCTGTAGGATGGACACAATGTTAAAAAGATAATTTGATGTAGGTTTGTGATACATTATCATTATAACAACAGAGAAGAAAGAAAAAATATTAATAAACAATGATAATAGCCATAAGCAACAGGACAATATATAAGTACACTAGAACATTGTTCTTCTCCATTCTATTCCATTCTTACCTCGACCGCACAGATAAATCTCCTACGGGCATGCTTCATTCTATTCCTTCCTTATCTCAATCGCTCCGATTAATCTCATTCGTGTCTTCTCCTTTCTACGTGAGGTTGGAAAAATCATCCGTGCTATTTTGGTACAATTGAAAGTCATTAAAAAAATATCTTAATTTCTTAGGTTTATTAGGCTCACTTGGTAAGGATTGGGTTTATCATCTGAGGTTGTGAGTTTGTATCCTCCATTAGATTAATTTTATGAAACGGCCAGTTCTTTATTTTGAACAATACAATCATTCTTCACATTAAGTATAACTATTTTTATTAATACGAAATTATTAATGGAGTCAGGCGTTACTTTGCGGAAATCCATCACTATGTGGACAGTCAAAAGTTTTACCTAGCTAAGATCCGCGACAAGCAAAACAATAACAGAAATTTAATAACGTGTGTTTCCTGTGCTGGATGAAATGACTTTTCGGTTGTCTTCCGTAGAGTCTACTATACCTGAAGATGCGTCGTGTTGGGGCGAAACACGTGTCGTTTACAAATTGGAGAAGTGGTAATGTGTGTTTAGTGTTGTGTATAGTGGTTGGTGGGTGGAGAGTTGATGGCCGATTTTCGGTAAGTTTTTGGTTTAAGTTCCAAATAAATCCACTTTATCCAGCAGAAAAACACACATTATTAATTTTCTGTTATTGTTTTGCTTGTCGCGGATCTTAGCTAAGTAAAACTTTTGACTGTCCACATAATACGAAATTATTAAAAATAAAAATAAATCACGAGCTTTATTAAAGCAAAATTTCAGTGACTGTATTATATGCAATATATTTTTTTACCGTAATAATCGCTCTCGTCTGACGTGTTAATTTTTAATCTCCATGCGGTCCCGAAATTTTTTTTAGGGACAACGGGACAGGTGGCCGAAAAAGGCTAGGAAATCTTCGTTCTAATTGGGAGGTATGGTCACTTAATATATGGCCTCAATATACCTAAATTCTTTTGTATTTATTCCGAGCGTGGATGCCTCGCCAATCTAGCTGGTAAGTGTGTGAGTTAATGTATATTCCTATAGAAATCTGGAGGCCCTATGCCCAACAATATATGGGCTGTAATAAAAATAAATCTGCTTCGAAGAATAACACACAACAAGGAAAGAAGTCGATTATTCTACTCTTATTAAAATCATATCGCCCCTTTGAATATTTCGTTGAAAATTCAAGAAAATAACAAACAGTAATAAGTAATTTCGTCACGTCTTCCCTCCCACATCTTAAGTAAACTTTTGTTTTATATAAATAGGGTACGGGCTCCGATCTCCATCATTCGAACATCAGCTGTCTATCAGCGGCCATCTTGGTGTTGCCAAGCGCGTGAAACGTTCCAATATTCAGTAGAATAATGTTAAAAATTACGGCTGTGGTTTCTTTGATTCTTATCGGTAAGGAAATATATATTATTAAAATGGATAATTATTTTATAAAATCAAAATTTGAACAAGTATAAATTCATATTTTTTATCTAAGTTATATTTTATTTTAAGATATATCAATACACATTGTTTTTATTTTAATTTCATATATTTTTATTTGTGTAGTGTCGATAAGCTTGACCATTTAAATAAAATTAATTAATTAAATTAATTTGTTTGACATACATATGTAAATGAAATAAACTTATTATTAATGGAGTCAGGCGTTACTTTGCGGAAATCCATCACTATGTGAAAATTAATAATGTGTGTTTTTCTGCTGGATGAAGTGGATTTATTTGGAATTAAATTTCCAAATAAATACATTTCATCCAGGACAAAAAAACACATATTATTAATTTTCTGTTATTGTTTTGCTTTTCGCGGATCTTAGCTAAGTAAAACTTTTGACTGTCCATATAGTGATGAATTTCCGCAAAGTAACGCCTGATTCCATTAATCATAATTTTGTTAATAAATTAAGTTTTACTCTCATTTCGGGCACAGTTAAATTTTTATTTTCCATTAGCGACTTCGTCGCATGCAGAATATAGGAGAAATAAGAAGGACGCAGCTTCTTCTGTGGACTTCCATTCAGGTACACATGTATATAGATATACGCGAGTATATCTGAGTGTTAGAAGTAGCTTGCATGAGTGTTTTATAGGCATGTACGTCAGATCTTTAAATTATTTATTGAATTCGTTTCCTCTTTTTTAATTTCTTTCTCGCACCCCATTACTTCCTTGTTCTCCTCCCATTATTCACCATGTACCTTTTTTATCTCAATTCCTACTATTAGTTTACACTCTCCAAATCTTCAATCCTTAATAAAATACTTTTTATTCATCCACTCAAGTTCGAATACATTTTTTTTAAACTTGTAATAACACTTAATGAGTATTAACATACAGTTTTTTCAAATATTAATTCATTAATTGATAAATTCAATTTAATTTTTTAATTTTAGTTTTATTAGGGGAAAATTTATTTTCCCTTATAAAATATTAAATAGAATATAAATTTAGGAATAAATATCGTCAGTGGCAAAGTGAGTATCGCTCGAAAAAAATGGTGGAAAACAAAATGGCTGCCATACAAAGTGAAAATCGCAATTTATGGGCCGATTTTGCCGAAATATGATATAGACTCAAAACACTCGCATAGCTTTGAGGGACCGCCACACGCGGGCCCCGAGAAGCTAGTTAAAAAATAAAAAAGCTTATTACAGGCAACATTTTAGCCGCTGGGTTGTCTTGTGATTCCTGTGGTCTTGAGTGCGCCGCAGCGTGTGGGACACGTCAATTCCGGTCCTGCTGTTTCAACTATCTGCGTAGAAAACGAGGACCAGAGACGATGGAGGTTAATTTTAAATTTATAGTTCTTTTCGCTTGCTCCCTTTTATTTCATTCTTTGACGTACATTGTTTACCCGTCAACCTTTATGTTCTTTTTCGATTTTTTTCTTTGATGGCAATGATCTATAACTGTTATTCCAGTGTCAAGTGAAATATACTATATAGATATATAATATAATTATGATAATATATTACTAGCTTGTCACATTACGTCTCGATAAAATGGCGGATGTTTTAATAAAAAACTTCTATAGATTTTTGTAGTCAAGTTAAAAAAATCACGATACACGCATTTATTTCATATAGCTCCAGTTATAAGCCTTAATTGAAATATATTATACAATACGCTACAAATAAATATAGCTGATAATGACGCAAGATTATGAAAATAAAATAAAAACACTCTGTACTGTCACTGATGTAAGTTGGCGGGAAAAGTTAAAAACAATGCTAGATTTTCAATAGGTATGAGTTTACTCACATGTAGAGGTTATCTTTTTTAAAAATATTTTCTTTTACAGTTTCCACCCCAGAGTACACATGAAACAAAACAAATTAAATCATTGAGACCGGTATTCATAATCGAAGATGTACCAAACCAATGGATGAAGAACATGGTTTCAAGCGACATACACGTAAAATTATATCCGTATGATGATACTGCTGAAAATCCATTGCAAATATATGACGTCTAAAATGTGTTTATTAAGGCTGCAAAACTGTATATAATCTGTGGTAACATTTATTTGATTTTTTGAATAATATTACTGAATTTTACTTCTATATGGCTGGATAGATTTAAAATTCTTCAGTAATGTCGTAAGGTAATAGATATAAGATTTAACTGCTAAATAAATTAAATTGTTGTTAGATAATTATGTTTTTATTCACCTCTTCAAGAAAGGCAATTGTTTTAAGAACATACATCCAAATATGTTTATAAGTGCTATGTAGACAGTTAGAACTTTTACTCAGCTAAGATTCGCGACAAGCAAACAAAAACGAAAAAATCAATAATGCGTATTTTCCACCAGAAGAAGTGGATCTACGGGGAACTTAAACTAAATTTTACCGAAATCCTATAACTGATGACCCCATACCTACTGTGTCTCTTACTTTGAAATATACTTCGTACTGTCTCTAGAGACTTGTAGATCTTTTTTATGGAATTGGGGGGCAAACGAGGAAGCGTGTCGTCTGATGGAAAGCAATCAACGCCGCTCATAGACATCCGCGACACCACAGGGATCATGGAAGCTTTGTCGGCCTTTAAGGTGTGTGTAGGCTTGTTTTTTGGAGGTTCCAATGTCGTATTGGTTCGAAATACCGCTGGAGGTAGCTGATTCCACACGGTGGTGATGGTGATTTGGATGGTGATTTCGCAATTTGGCTAAAATTACATATATTATATGTAATACTAACACAGACATGGATGGATGAAAAAAAAATGTTTAAAATAAAGTATTTTATTATTACAACCTCTATTTACATATTTCTCTCTTAATAACAATATTATTATTAGTATAAAAACTCACTTATAATTATTATTATTATCATTATCTTTATTAACATATTCGTCTTTTAATAACAATATTATTAATAGATATACACCGTGACTTTATAATTACCCGAGAAAAGTAAAATTCGCGTTTGTAAAAATATGTATGGTAGTAAGTAACATTCAAATATTATAACGTTCATACAAAAATATTGTTTTATGGGACTTCAAAGAAATCCTGTAAATGCATCAAATACTTGTACGTCATCTTCATAGTATTTGTTTACTACTATGCATGAGTCGCATGAATTCATAAGTATGGGAACAGCGCGTGCGAAAGAGAAAAAACGTCTTTTGTCGGCAGGTTGCGAAAATTGTTTTCATTCATGTTTATTCCTTCCGTACGTAAATATTACGCGACCAAATTAGGTTGGTTTGGGTGCAGTTCATATTGGAATGATAATGATGTCTATTTGAATTACCAAGATTTTTTGTTGTATAATTTTTGGTGTACGTTAAGGACATTTCTAATAAATATTTCATAAAAATAAATTTTTTTTTTCTTCGCCAAATTTAATGTATATCGATAACTGAATATATTATACTTAATTTTCTCGGGTAATTAAAAAGTCACGGTGTATAAAAAAGAACTATAAAAATAAAATTATTAATAGGGTTATTAATCCTGTGCGGCGGGATACAGCAAGTACACAAAGGATTTAGGCATCCAATACAATATGACTGCTATATATATTATGGATATAATATGCTAATATTATTATACGTATAATATGCTTTTAGTATTATAGATATTGATTATAGATTAATATTATTTAATTCACGCTAACGGAGGACCGACTACTTTTTTTATCCAATCCAAATACACTTTGTTATTGACTCTTGTGTACACCGAGGGCTTGTTTACCATACAAGTTGCGCCCCTGGATAAAACACCGAGAATGTAAGAACCACACAGTTTATCGTTGTCTATACGCGCCATTAAGGGTCCTCCACTGTCTCCCTGTAAATGTTATGTTATTTCAATAACATTATCTTACTTTCTTACTTAATATTATAAATGCGAAAGTTCGTGAGTATGGATGTATGTTTGTTACTTTTTCACGAAAAAACTACTGGACGGATTTGGATGAAACTTTACAATTTGTAATGAATTTATGCAATTTTTTTGGTCTTAATATAACGATACATGTCAATTAAGTCGGAAAAAAATCTGGCCTCTGAGAGCTATCTTGGCGTACGCTGCCTAAACCATTGGAGTTACAAAAAGATGATTTACCGTAGGATTGTTTGTCCTGAATAGTTCTAAATTAAAGTCCACGACAGCATACATCTACCTTTTATATGGAAGCCACTAGGACCAAAATTGTGAACCATAAATTAAGTAAACAAAAATATATTTATTTAAAATGATCTGTCACGAACCTTAATGTGGCAGATCAAATTCCACGCGAGCGAAGCCGCGGGCAAAAGCTAGTGCGTTTATGTGTATGGGCATATTAGAACTAATATAATTATTTAATTATTGTATGCGATAGACTTTAATGTAACATGACTTGTGGCGCCATCAGTTAGTAGACCATGTAAGGATTTTGTAAAATAAAATAAAAAACTTCGTTTCCGGCTAGGGACGTCCACTTAGAAAATACATCGATGTTTTTTTTCGATGCAATGCATCGAAACTATGCATCGATGTTTTCCGATGCATCTGTTACAAACATCGATGTTTTCTCAAAATCGATCCTTTTTATCCAAAGCTAATAACGTACGATGAAAATAAGAACAGCATTGAGTAGCCGTTTTTATTACATTGACTCAAAAATATAAAATGAGTTCTGGAGATCATCTCTGGGCGAGAAATGTAGAAAAGATGATTAATGGAGTCAGGCGTTACTTTGCGGAAATCCATCACTATGTGGACAATCAAAAGTTTTATTTAGCTAAGATCTGCGACAAGCAAACAATAATAGAAAATTGATAATGTGTGTTCTCCTGCTGGATGAAGTAGATTTATTTGGAACATAAACCAAAAACTTTTCGGTTGTCTTCCGTAGAGTCTACTATACCTGAAGATGACTCATGTTGGGGCGAAACACGTGTCGTTTACAAGGTGGAAAAGTGTTAGTGTGTGTTTGGTATTCTGTTTAGTGGTTGGTGGGTGGAGAGTTCCAAATAAATCCACTTTATCCAGCAGGAAAACATACATTATTAATTTTCTTTTATTGTTTGTTTGTCGCGGATCTTAGCTAAGTAAAACTTTTGACCGTTTACATGTACAAAAAACAAAATAAAAGTTAAAAAAATGGATAAAATCATCAAGTAGGAAGGATATATGTTTGTATTCCAAATCTGAATAATGACGGAATCGGTAGGTCTCAGCACGGGCTTACCTAAGGGGACGTACTTTTTTCCATCCTATTTTACCTGTTATATATGTCATAAAGTTATATATGTTATATACTCTAAAGTGGCAATGGGCTGGTCATGTTTGTCGGAGATCCGACAATCGTTGGAGCAAACGAGTGCTGGAGTGGAGACCGCGTCTCGGTAAACGTAGTGTGGGACGCCCCCCGGCTAGATGGTGCAACGATCTGCGCAGGGCGGCTGGCAGAAACTGGATGCGTGTAGCCGAAGATCGGGCTAGGTGGCGCTCCACGGGGTAGGCCTATGTCCAGCAGTGGATTGCCGCAGGCTATTGATGATGATGATAATAAAAGCTTTAGTCAACCCCCTGACATTCCATACTAGTAAATCACAATTTTTAATTAGCTATTACTCCTACAATAATACATTTCAAGTTTCCACTACAGTCAAGTATTTGTAATCAATTGTATGAAGTTTAGGAAGATGAATTTTCAGATGAATTTTCAATTTTCCAATGCGTTCTCATTGAGTTCCTACTGGGCTAGGCAAGTAAATAGACAGCTCGTCAGAAATAGCATAGTCAGATTTCGCCGTTCTCCAACTCTTGTGGACTAATTTGTGGTGATTATCCCACAAAGGAGACAACTTTCCTTTGTGGGATGATCACCACAAACTAGTTAGTTTTCTAGTTTGTCAGAATGATCCGAAGAATCAGATACCACGGCCTGATTTTATATTGTAGTTTTCATAAATTCTTTGATTTATGCTACAGCCGAAGAGCAAGCAATTAGGTTCATAAAATGCATTTTTTAAACCTCAGATCCAATATCATGGTTATAGCAAAAGTCGCCGACATAGTCTTCCGAATACACAAAGCAAAGTGGCGAAGGTAGTATGGTACGCCCCCCTGCTAGAAGATGCGACGATCTGCGCAGGGCGGCCTGCGCAGGCCTGCAGAGATTGGATGCGTGAAGCCGAAGATTGGGCAAGGTGGCTCTTTTTTTTTTATGGGATAGGAGGGCAAAAGAGCAAGCGTGTCGCTAGATGGAAAGCAATCAACGCCGCCCATAGACAACCGCGACACCGCAGGAGTCGCGGAAGCGTTGCCGGCCCTTTAGGTATGTATAGGCTTGTTTATTGAAGGTTGCAATGTCATATCATTTCGGAAAGACCGCCGAGGGTAGCTGGTTTCACAGACTGGAGGTGCGTGGAGCACAGGAGGAGGAGGAGGGTTGGGGGAGGCCGACGTCCAGGAATGAACTGTGGCAGGCCTGTTCATATTGATTACTAATTCACTCACTTGACAGGTATCTGTCCTCGGGGAGCTGCTACAAATCATTGTCGATGAGTTCCACTTGGACATTTTCCAAGTCAATTTAGTCTCGCATTCTTCATCTGGAACAATGTCCGTGTCGCCCTGTATATAAACGAATATTAATCTAACGCAAGAGGAAATTCATTTACTAAAAATAATTTCCATTCGTAAGCTAACAGTCGCTCAGAAAGCTTCTTTTTTATATATATTCACGCCTATCCCCCGCAGCTATTCATCGCAGCGAAACGGCTCTCCATTAGTCGCTTTTCGCCCTCATGAGAATCAGGACGTGACGGGTGGCGAACCACGTCGCTGTCATTTAAAATTCTAAATATGGGTTCATATTGGTTCACGACAACAATTAACATTCGATTTTGACTTCCTTAAGTGGGCGCCACAATATTTCAATCGAATCCATCGAAGTCAATGGCCCGGACACCAGCACTGCATCATCCGTTCTTTCCGCGTGTCACACAACCAGAGCACCCAAACGTTTTATTAGCGGTAGAGCCACGCTGCAGACGAATACTTTGTCAAGAATGGCATATTATTTGTCTGTAGTGTAGTGATACATAATTAATTGTATTACTAATACAATCAAATTTGTTATATTATTTTTTTTAAATTCGTTATTGAATTTAAAAAGAAATAGTTTTCTATTAAAACAAAATTCATATTTTCAACTGAAGTCATATAAAATAGACATGTCACCCATTCGGCACATATATAAAATATAAATTGAAAAGCTTTAAATATAATATAATAAAGTATTAACATGAATAAGATATAAATGTACAAAAAAATGAAAGAATAAATGAATATAATTTTGAAGAATTTTATTAGAAGATAAAAACCCCCTAAAGATCCCGGGTGTCACCGTGAAGAAGTACGGCAGGCGCACCACAGTACCACACTCGCGCAGGAAACCCGCGTCTGAATGGTAGCTCAGCTATCGCGCTTCGTAAGGTGAGCGGCCTGAGTTCCGGAGGCCCAACACCCTCCCCAAACCACCCTGGTTCTTGCTTAAACCAGCGACAGGTGCTCAAATAGAACGCCTGGCATATGCTGAACAAAAACCATTTTATCACACTTGTTTGATTACAATTATTTGCTTTTTTGTATATTATAATATTATTAAGATTTTAAGCAAAAAATTATTATTGTAAAAAAGAAGTGTTATAACCCATAAATAAAGTTTTTCTATTTCTATTCACAATAGTAAATTTTTTTTTCATGGGATAGAAAGGCAAACGAGCAGGCGTGTCACTTGATGGAAAAGCAATCAACGCCGCCTGTATACTTCCGCAGCGCCATAGGCAGTGCGGTCGTGTACCTTTAAGGAAAGTGTCATTATGGGAGGGGGAGGGGTTAGGGGGGGGTGTTGGGCCTCCGGAAATCGGCCGCTCACCGTACGAAGCGCGGTAGCTAAGCTACCACTCAGACGCCGGTTTTCCGCGGGAGTGTGGTACTCCCCCGGGCGAGCCGGCCCATTCATGTTGCAGACAAATAGTATGTCATTCTTGACAAAGTATTCGTCTGCAGCGTGGCTCTACCGCTGTTGAAATAAATAGTGTTAACCAGTTACCTTTTTTAGAACGTATGACGTCTGCATGTGCTTAGACGATGTCCTCCCCCAGCCGGCGACGGTCAAATCGGTCCTCTTGTGCTCCCCCAAAACGCCCGCCACTGGAAGACACGCTGGGCGGGTGAACTCGTTTATTGGGACCCTTAACACGAATAGAACCCCCTTACATCGTGCTCTCCTTTTAGCTGGGTTTGCTGGAAGATATCTCAAACGGAGATAACAAACGAATACATTGTAAGTGTCCGCTAAATTCGTATATTATCATTATTTAATTATTTTATGCAATAGAAATAACCGCGCTTCGTACGGTGAGCGGCTCAGTTCTGGAGGCCTAACAGCCTCCCCCTCCACCCCTCTCTCCCTCTCCCCCTCCCATTCCCGCTCCCATTACCACTTCCATAACCACTCCCATCAAATCAAAACGGGTCTCGAAGGCGTCTCGAAGGGGCGACAACCCTCTGGTCACCTTACGAATACGTTGTCAAAAATGGAAAAATATTTGTCTGTAGCATGAATGGGCCGGCTCGCCCGGGGAAGTACCGCACTCCCGCAGAAAACCGGCGTCTGAGTGGTAGCTTAGCTACCGCGCTTCGTACGGTGAGCGGCCGAGTTCTGGAGGCCTAACACCCTCCCCCTCTCCCCTCCCCTCCCATTACCACTCCCATAATGACACTTTCCTTAAAGGTCGGCAACGCTTCCGCACTGCCTATGGCGTTGCGGATGTCTATGGATGCGGATGTTGATTGCTCTCCATCAGGTGACACGCTTGCTTGTTGGCCTTCCTATCCCATAAAAATATATATATATATATTTAGTTGGTATGCTTTTAATAAATAAATACTATACGGAAAGTCAAGTTTCATCAGCGCCAAGTCGTGCTGCTGCGCCGTGATGAGGTAAAGGTCGTGCGGTTCCCGCTGGACGATGTTGCGGAAGATACCGCTCCTTATGTCGGAGTTATTTGTTACACCGAGTAGTGCGTACTTAACGGGCTCTCTGAAACAAATATTTATATACCACTAGCTGACCCGGCGAACTTCAGTTGATTTTTTTTATGGCATAGAAAGGCAAAAGAGCAGGCGTGTCACCTGATGGAAAGCAACCAACGCCACCCATAGACATCCGCAACGCCATAGGCAGTGCGGAAGCGTTGCCAACCTTAAAGGAAAGTGAAATTATGAGAGTGGGAGTGGGAGGGAGATTGGGAGTGGGATTCTTTAATTTTTTATTTTTTTTAATACTCGTTCTGCTATTCGGGTAACCGGGTCAGCAAGTAAGATAAAAAATTGAAAAAAGAAAGTTGATAAGTCAACAATTACATTATGTGAAAAAATAAAAATTATAAAACACTTAAAATTCTTTTAATAGTCACATAAAAAATCACAATGAAAATTACAATTTCAGATTTCTTATTATGACACCTACTTATTATATTTCATTTTATTTTTACTTATTTTAAATTAAGTTTCATTTTTTTTTCTATACTAACGTTCCTCAATGGTTTTGCCTTCCCGGAACCCCTCCATTAACACTTAAACTTTATGGTATGGTATTAGAGTTCAAATTAACTTTTAAGTATTATTACGAATCTTTTGTATGGGAATGTAGAAACGCGTCTGAATGGTAGCTTAGCTACCGTGCTTCATACGTGAGCGGCCCAACAGCCATCCCTCCCCTCCCCCTCCCATAATGTCACCATCGTAAAGGTCGGCAACGCTTCCGTACTGCCTATGGCGCTGCGGATATCTATGGGCGGCGTTGGTTGCTTTCCATCAGGTGACACGCCTGCTCGTTTGCCTTTCTATCCCGTAAAAAAAGCCATCCGTGCCATGGCTTCACTTGTGAATTGTCTACCTTTTTTTTTTAATACTTTATCATACACATAAAACACGAAATACAAGAATCAAAAGGAAAGAAGATGTACAAAGGCGAGCTTAACTCAAAATTGAGTTTTCTTCCAGCAAACCCAGGAGTGAAAGAGAGATAATAAGCTGTGAGGATAGAAATAAGTGTACAACAACAAAATATAATAATAATATTCATAGCAATACATACTGTAAGAGGTAGTATCTTAACTGTGAAGTGATGCAACAGGAGTTTGGTTTTAATACTCTTTTTTATTTACAAGTGGACCTATTATATATACAACTGATGAATGGCGGGAGAAGAGTGCGGGGTGCGGGAGACGCGGTTGTGCCTGCACGTGTGCAGCAACAAAGCGCGTTCCACGAATGCGGAGAATCAAAGCGCATTCCACGAATGCGGCGTAACAAAGCGCATTCTGCAAGTGCGTAGTAACAAAGCTTGTTCCGCGAATTTGTTCTTGAAGTTATATTCTGTAGCAGGTAGCTACAATACTATATAAAACCATACATATATAAATAAGATAAGAAATAATAAGAATAAGAGGATACATATATATAATATACACATAAATATATACATATATAAATATTTGATATTGAAAGGAAATGCTCTTTAATTCTTCTCTTAAATACATCCAGTGACAGACTCTCACGTATAGTATGTAGGATGAGTTCCACAAGCGCGCTGCGTGTACAGTGAATGAGCCACCGTAACGGCTGGAAGAATGCGGAGGAATACTTTTTCATGAAAAAAAACTTACCCATCACAACCCAAGAGGACATGTCCCGCTGTCAAAATGAACATATCAGTTATAAGGGAGCCGGCCCCGATCCAAACTAAGCAGTAACCCTTTTCACAACCAGCTCCACAGCCGATGTTGGCCTGTAAATAAATAAATGACATCAACAACGGCCCGGTATACCAAAGTTCTTTAACCATCCATCTTCTTTCTTTCCCCCCCAACTTCACTTTGTTTTTGATTGACATGTGATGAATGGACAGTCAAAAGTTTTACTTAGCTAAGATCCGCGACAAGCAAAACAATAACAGAAAATTAATAATGTGTGTTTTCGGTTGTCTTCCGTAGAGTCTACTATACCTGAAGATGCCTCGTGTTGGGGCGAAATACGTGTCGTTTACAAGATGGAAAAGTGATAATGTGTATTTGGTGTTGTGTATAGTGGTTGGTGGGTGGAGAATTAATGGCCGATTTTCGGTAAGTTTTTGGTTTAAGTTTCAAATAAATCCACTTAACCCAACGGAAAAACACACATTATTAATTTTCTGTTATTGTTTTGCTTGTCGCGGATCTTAGCTAAGTAAAACTTTTGACTGTCCATATAGTGATGGATTTCCGCAAAGTAACGCCTGACTCCATTAATAATGTGTTGAATGATTATTTACATTCCCTGGTCAAATTGTTAGACGCACTGTATTTTTTTTTAGTAATTTCATGTTTCTTTCGTTTTTATTTTTTATATATTCACGCCTATCCCCCGCAGGGGTTGGCAGAGACCACAGAGCTCCATCCGCTGCCATTCATCGCAGCGAAACGGCTCGTCATTGGTCGCTTTTCGCCCTTCGTGAGAATCAGGACGTGACGGGTGGCGAACCACGTCGCCGTCATTTTCGACAAATTAGGTATATTAAATTCGTCTTTAGTGAATCCCACGAGCCGCAAGGGAGGATGGAGGTCAGCCCCAGCAGAGCCCTGCATGCTGAGGTAAGGCTCCATAGTCCCCGGGGGAGCCCGACCCCTGGACGATCGGCACGCTTACGAATAGGCTCGTCCCTAGCCACACATCCATTGGTACGGCAGACCGTGGATTGGCGGAGAGGAAGGGAAAGGATAGAGAAGAATGGAAAGGGCAGGAAAGGAAATGTGGATTGGGGGGTTACCAGACTCGGAATAAACATTTAAAAATCCTTTTAAAAATAAATATTTATTCCGATGCGGGAATCGAACCCGCGACCATTGACTCCGCGGGCGGAAGGCCCCGCCACTGAGCCAATCGGTCGTTCTTTCGTTTTTGTGCAATAAAGGTATATTTAAACTACAATATTATTGTAGTTTAAATATACTAGATTAGCCGAGTAATAGCCCTGATATGTATCCAATCGAAAATGTGTGGGAGCTGATGAAAAGAGAATTGGCTAAAGATGTGATTACCAACAAAACATAGCTCCTAGAAAAGATTATTTATCTGTGGAATCATCATCCTCAAATGCAGGAGACAGTGCAGTCTTGCATTGATAGCATGCCGCACAGAATTAAAGCTTTGATAGCGGCTAAAAGTGGCTCAACTAAATATTGACTTTAACTAACATTAATTTCACTATTCTTTAAAACTTAATACACTTATGCTTTTCTAAATTAATGCTGTTTTATTTTTGCCAAATAAATCAATTTAAAATAATAAAATGGTAATATCACTCGGTAATTACTATTTTACATAAAATCTTGCAGTGCGTCTAATAATTTGGCCAGGGACTGTAGTAGACTGTATCCAAAATGTTTTTCTTGTCACGGGGGTTCCATAAAAGTTTGGGCACTTATCGTCCATATGGTGGGGATAAATTTTATCTTTAGCAAAACTACTCACCATGTGTGGAAATCGTTGTATGTCAGTCTCTTCGCCTGATATAATTTTAACTTCTGTGTCTAGCGGACATAAATGACTAGTTTTTCTTACCGAGTACTGGAAGCACGCTGAAAAATTAACATTTGGCATTTGTTATTGTGAAAGGTCGTGGAGTGTCTTTGCCTAGCCGCCAGTCCGGTAGTTATGGTGTTGGTACACGGGTACCCGACCCCGGCCTCCCGAGCTACTACCGTATCACTCCTCGTCTTCCGTTGCGGTAGTATCATATCCCTATCATCTTGTCTAAATCAATCTTTCTTTCCCCGCACTTTCTTATTTCTTCTCTATCCTTTTCCTTTCCTTTCCGCTATTCCACGGTCTGCCGTGTCAATGTATGCGTGGCTAGGAGCGAGATTTGTCGCAAGCGTGGCTACCGTCTCAGAATGGGGCTCCCCCGGGTACTGTAGTGCCTCACCTCAGCATGCGGGGCTCTGCTAGGGCTCCATTCTCCCTTACGGCTCGTAGGATTCACTATGACTAATTTTAATAAATCTAATTTCTTTATAAAATGACGGCGAAGTGGTTCTCCGCCCGTCACGTCCTGATTCCCACGAGGGCGAGAAGCGATTAACAGAGAGCCGTTTCGCTACGATGAATGCGAGAGGAAGGGTGGATGAGTGTGGAGGAAGCTGAGAAGGTGTGTCGGGATCGTGGCGGATGGAGATGTGTGGTCTATGCCTACCCGTATGAAAAACAGTCGTGACGATATGTATGTGTGTACGTCATTGTGGATTATTTTATTATTTTAAAGCTTCTTATTTTTTTGCCAATTTCACACATCGGTAACACCAACTGTTTTTAGAAGGAGTTTAAGCTTAGAAAAAAAGCGAATACTGCCTTCGGCGATATTTCAGAACCAATACGACATTGAACCCTTAAAAAAATAAGCCTATTCGTATCTTAAAGGCAATCTCGTTTGCCTGCCTATAACTTATCTTCTTCTTCTAAGAGTGCCTCTCCGACTTGCGAAGGTTGGCAGCCAATTCAGCACAACTTTCCTTGTCCTTTGCGAGGTACAACAGTTCTGGAGCACTCGCTATGCCGGTCCACTCCCTGATATTACGTAGCCAAGACTTTCTTTTTCGACCAACTTGTCTTTTGTCCACGATTTTTCCCATCACAATCAGTTGCAGCAACTTGTACCTGTCATGTCTCATGATATGACCCAGGTAAGAAACTTTTCTACCTTTGACGGTTTGCAAAAGTTCACGTTTTTGCTTGACTTGTCGGAGAATCACGTCATTGGCCACCCTTTGAGTCCAGCTAAAAGCGAGCATCTGTCTATATGCCCACGTTTCGAACGCGTCTATTTACGTTTTCTAAGGTCTCCCCCAAGCGTCCAAGCCTCACGTTTGCATAGATGAACGGGCCAGATGTAACAGTGGAGAATGCTAACTGATAAAAACATAAAAATATGATAATGTAATAATACCACAGCGTCCCTGATGTAAGTTGGCGTGAAAAGTCCCGAAAAATAAGAACGTGTACCAGTATGTGTATGCATGTGTGTGTGTGTGTGTATCAATTTCGTCACTGTGGTCTGCGATCTGACCACTTTGGTTCTTGCTGAAAACCAGCGCCAGGTGCTCCAATAGAACGTCTGGCATATGCTGAGTAAGATCCATTTTGTGACATTTTTTAGATTTGAGTTTTTTTTATTATTTGTATAATATAATATTATTTAAGTCTTAATTTTGATATTAAGTTAAGTAATATAAAAAGAAATATACCATAAAAAAAAATTCTATATTTATTTCAGTATTGCCAGCGTAGAATTAGTATTTCGCTTGGCGCAAGACCGGGATTAGTTCGCTGAGCTGACTGCCAACCTCCAGTAATGAAGAGGCACTTGAAGAAAATGTATTTAAGAAGAAGTATTTAAGAGAAGAATTACAGAACACTTCCTTTCAATATAAAATATTTATGTGTATATTAAATATATGTATCCTCTTATTTATATAGTATTATATTATATAATATATTATTAGTATTTATATGTTTATATATCTATGGTTTTATATAGTATGTATTGCTATATATATTATTATTATATTTTGTTGTTGTACACTTATTTCTATCCTCACAGCTTATCTTATCTCTCTTTCACTCCTGGGTTTGTTGGAAGAAAACTCAATTTTGCGTTAAGCTCGCCTTTGTACATCTTCTTTCTTTTTAATTCATAATATATTATTAGTATTTATATGTTTATATATCTATGGTTTTATATAGTATGTATTGCTATGTATATTATTATTATATTTTGTTGTTGTACACTTATTTCTATCCTCACAGCTTATCTTATCTCTCTTTCACTATTGGGTTTGTTGGAAGAAAACTCAATTTTGCGTTAAGCTCGCCTTTGTACATCTTCTTTCTTTTTAATTCATAATATATTATTAGTATTTATATGTTTATATATCTATGGTTTTATATAGTATGTATTGCTATGTATATTATTATTATATTTTGTTGTTGTACACTTATTTCTATCCTCACAGCTTATCTTATCTCTCTTTCACTCCTGGGTTTGTTGGAAGAAAACTCAATTTTGCGTTAAGCTCGCCTTTGTACATCTTCTTTCTTTTTAATTCATAATATATTATTAGTATTTATATGTTTATATATCTATGGTTTATATATCTATGGTTTTATATAGTATGTATTGCTATGTATATTATTATTATATTTTGTTGTTGTACACTTATTTCTATCCTCACAGCTTATCTTATCTCTCTTTCACTCCTGGGTTTGTTGGAAGAAAACTCAATTTTGCGTTAAGCTCGCCTTTGTACATCTTCTTTCTTTTTAATTCATAATATATTATTAGTATTTATATGTTTATATATCTATGGTTTATATATCTATGGTTTTATATAGTATGTATTGCTATGTATATTATTATTATATTTTGTTGTTGTACATTTATTTCTATCCTCACAGCTTATCTTATCTCTCTTTCACTCCTGGGTTTGTTGGAAGAAAACTCAATTTTGCGTTAAGCTCGCCTTTGTACATCTTCTTTCTTTTTAATTCATAATATATTATTAGTATTTATATGTTTATATATCTATGGTTTATATATCTATGGTTTTATATAGTATGTATTGCTATGTATATTATTATTATATTTTGTTGTTGTACATTTATTTCTATCCTCACAGCTTATCTTATCTCTCTTTCACTCCTGGGTTTGTTGGAAGAAAACTCAATTTTGCGTTAAGCTCGCCTTTGTACATCTTCTTTCTTTTTAATTCTTGTATGTCGTGTTTTATGTGTACAATAAAATTTTAAAAAATAAGAAATAAATAAAAAAAAGGAATTTTGAAAAGGCTTACCTGAACATATCTGTTGATAAGGCGTATTTAAATTACAACTTGGTTCCAAAGAAGTCACCTGTATAACAAAAATTCCGCATCATAACTTTTTCAATAATAAACATGTATGTATGTACATTTGTCGATTTGGCCATGAATTTCAATAAAACCAAAGTCAAGGTCCTAGCTCATTCGGATCCACAGCCGACCATCGTCAATGGTAAAGCTCTCGAAGTTGCCCAGGAGCATATCTACCTCGGGCAGATTATTTTTTTTCTATGGCATAGGAAGGCAAACGAGCAGGCGTGTCACCTGATGGAAAGCAACCAACGCCGCCCATAGACATCCGCAACGCCATAGGTAGTGTGGAAGCGTTGCCGACCTTAAAGGAAAGTGAAATTAGGAGAGTGGGAGTAGGAATCGGAGGGGGAGTGGGAAGGGGAGGGTATTGGGCCTCCGGAACTCAGACCGCTCACCGTACGAAGCGCGGTAGCTAAGCTACCACTCAGACGCCGGTGTTCTGCGGGAGTGCGGTACTTCCCCGGGCGAGCCGGCCCATTCACGCTACAGACAAATAATATGCCATTCTTGACAAAGTATTCGTCTGCAACGTGGCTCTACCGCTAGCAAATTTGCGATTGATTATGCGATTGGATGGAGACAACTCGTCGCCCATACCTCAGAGCCTGAAGACCAGGTCTTCGACCAGTGTGTCCTATCACTCCGTATGTTTACAAACAAATATAGCGTTTAAAAAAAACGGTATACCTCGGCCCTTTCAATTAACTTTGGTCCTCGTTTGCAGCACAAAATTGGCCACTCTCCATTGTAGGCGCATTCCTGCGGGTAGTAAAGGTATTTAATTGAATGAATGAAGAACGAACTGATGATTGAATGAATGGGCGAATGAATGAATGCGTTAATGAATGAACGGATGAACGAACGAATGAATGGTTGAATGAATGACCAGATGAATGAATGGATGAATGAATCGTTTATTGAGACACTTTAGGTGTTAATATAGCGAAGCCTTGCATACAGTTCTTGTATAAAACCTCCTCAGCGGAAGTACAAGAGATAATATACAAGACGGTGATATGTCCCATTTTGATATATGGAGCTGAAGCTTGGCCACTCACGCTTAAAGAGGAGAATGAACTATTACTAGCCGAGTGGAATATTTTCCGTAAGATCGTGGGCAGAACCAGAAAAGGAGATGAGTCATGCAGATACCACAGACCTCCATCTGCCACGATCTCAGCATACTTTCTTCGCTTTATCCACACTCATCACTCTCTTCATATATGCTCGTCGGCTCAGACGCGGTCGGTTCAGTAGGAGGGCCTACCCACGAAGTCAATGGTGTTCTATCCATCTCGCGATCGGGGTTCGATCCCCGCGTAGTAATTATATATAGCCTACAGATATTTATTATTAGATGCAGTCTGGTAACCCCGCCAATCCGCATTGGACAAACGTGGTGGTTTAATGTTCGTACCTCGAAAAAACGGGGAGGCTCGTGCTCAGCATTGGGACATAGAATATGGCCCATGAACAAAAAAAAAACGTTTGACTCCATTAATTATCTCAAAGAATGTGAACAGTCAAAAGTTTTACTTAGCTAAGATCCGCGACAAGCAAACAATAACAGAAAATTAATAATGTGTGTTTTCCTGCTGGATGAAGTGGATTTATTTGGAACCTAAACCAAAAACTTACCGAAAAACGGCCAGCAATTCTCCACCCACCAACCACTATACACAACATCAAAACACACACTACCACTTTTCCACCTTTTAAACGACACGTATTTCGCCCCAACACGAGGCATCTTCAGGTATAGTAGACTCTACAGACAACCGAAAAGATTCTACTTTTCGGTTGTTTTTGTTTTAAGTTCCAAATAAATCCACTTCATCCAGCAGCAAAACACACATTATTAATTTTCTGTTATTGTTTTGCTTGTCGCGGATCTTAGCTAAGTAAAACTTATGACTGTTCACATAGTGATGGATTACCGCAAAGTAACGCCTGACTCCATTAATTATCTCAAAGAATTTGAGTTTTGAATTTAAATTATCAAACTTAGCTACTGCGCTTCGTCCAGTGAATGGTTGAGTTCCGGAGGCCCAACACCCCTCCACCTCCCATAATGACACTTTCCCTAAATGCTGGCAACGCTTGTGCACTGCCTATGGCACTGTGGGTGTTTAAATGCGGCGTTGATTGCTTTCCATCGGGTGACACGCCGGCGCGTTTGCCTTCCTATGCCGTAGAAAAAAAGTCAGATCATATTAACAATGTTGTCGCTGTTTAGTTTTCCACTTTGGGTGTCTCGGAAGTGCCTCGCAAGGGGTCCAGTGCGGGAGAGGTCATTGGGGCAGCAGACTACCCTTTCGTCGTCCTCGAATGAGCACGTCTGAAACGGAATGGTGATACTGGTCAACATATATTATAAATCACTGGTTATTTCTGCGTTGGGGTTCGGGCGGACGCAGAAAATCAGTTTCTCTGCTCGATGAGTGGAGGATCAGTCACAACTAAGCCGTCGCCCATTTTTACGCTGCGTTATATATGTTTGTGTGTTATATTGCATGTGTTTGGGTGAAGAGTTGCTGGCCGTTTTTCGGCAAGTTTTTGGTTAAAGTTCCAAATAAATCCACTTCATCCAGCACAAAAAAACACACATTATTAATTTTCTGTTAATGTTTGCTTGTCGCGGATCTTAGCTAAGTAAAACTTTTGACTGTCCACAGTTTTGACACATTTTTTTACAATAATTATTTTTTTCTTAAAACCTTAATAATATTAGAATATACAAAAAAACAAACAAAACAACAAAAAAAAAACAATTTTAATCAAACAAGTATCATAAAATGGTTCTAGTTCTTGTTCAAAAAATGACGGCGAATTAGTTCGCCACCCATCACGTCCTGATTCTCACGAGGGCGAAAAGCGACCAATGGAGAGCCCTTGCTGCGACTACAATTATATTACTACTACTTGTTCACGGACTACAATTATAATGTTTTATTTTTCGCGTGTATAATAATTAAAATACCTTCCAAATTCATTATAATCAAGGAAGCGGGTGTATAGATTTAAATGCATAACACAACAAAGCTATAAGTATATTTTTCTCGGAAATAGTTTAACAAACGCGCGAACTGAACGGAAAATCTTCAAAAACAATTTTGTCAAGAATGGCATATTATTTGTCTGTAGCATGAATGGGCCGGCTCGCCCGGGGAAGTACCACACTCCCGCAGAAAACCGTCGTCTGAGTGGTAGCTTGTCTACCGCGCTTCGTACGGTGAGCGGTCTGAGTTCCGGAGGCCCAACACCCTCCGCTTCCCGCTCCCACTCCGATACCCACCCCCACTCCCCCTCCCCTCCCCTTCCCCGCCCACTCCCATAATTTCACTTTCCTTTAAGGTCGGCAACGCTTCCGGATGTCTATGGGCGGCGTTGGTTGCTTTCCATCAGGTGACACGCCTGCTCGTTTGCCTTTCTATGCCATAAAAAAAACACGGTCTAGCAGGGAACGTATCAATTGCTGTTTTCACATACATACATATATATCGTCACGCCTGTCTGCCGTAGCGGTAGGCAGAGACCACAGATCTCCATCTGCTACGATCTCGACGTACTTCCCTTGATTCCTTCACACTCATTATTTTCCTCATGCAAGCCTGCCGGTTGAGGGTACTCTTGACGTGGCCTTTCTTAAAAACTTGAGCAATTTGGTCAAGGTATGTTTTTCGTGGTCTTCCCACTACCGATTCAAGGTCAGGATACATTCGCAAGGTAAATTTCTTTTGCCAGTCGTCTTTCATCCATCCTCTCTATATGCCCAAACCATCTAAGCATCCATCTTCTACTTTTGTCACAGCACCTTCTTTTACTCCACATCGCTCTCTTATATCTTTATGTTTTATTCTATCATTCAATGTTACAACACGCATGCTGCTGTTTTGACATTCTTTTTAATGGTTACAATGTTTTATGGGCTCGGAAATATCGCTGTTGGAATTGAAGATTGAAAAATCTCACAGTAATTTTGCCTGTCTGATATCTTATTCGTTTTTCAGCGTATTCACACTCATAGAGAGACTTGCATGTGCCCGGTGTATTGTTCGCTTCTTCAACTAGACACGGATCTCCTGGAATTAATGAAGAACAATTAACTAGCTATTGTCCGCGGCTTCGCTTTCGTGGAATTTGGTCTGCCATATTCCACGAAACGAAATTCGTGACAGATCATTTTAAATAATATATATATATTTTTTTTTACTTAATTTATGGTTCACAATTTTGGTCATAGTTGCTTCCACATAAAAAGTAGATATATGCTGTCGCGGACTTTTATTTAGAACTATTTAAGACAAACAATCCTACGGTACATCGTCTTTGGTTTAGGCAGCGTATGCCAAGACAGCCTCTCAGAGGCCATATTTTTTATCCGACTTAATTGACATGTATCGTAATATTAGGTATAGTATTTGCGTATTGTTCATACAAAGGAAAATATTTTATTTTAGGTATAATTTTTTATTTATTTATAATATGTATGTGCCGTTTTGATCGATGACTTGTTGCCATCTTGTGGGTAGTGCCATGATCCCATTCTTTTGAAGAGAAATTTTGAGATTTTTGAGAAATTTTGAGATTTTTGATTAAAAAAATCTGACAGGTAGTATTCACAGTGTTCTTTTGAGGTTAGCTTTATGCTTCCTAAAGAGTTCTGCAATGACCGAAACAGGTGGAAATCTGATGGAGCAAGGTCAGAGCTATACGGAGGATGCATCAACACATCCTCGCCAAGCTCTTTCAATTTTTGCTGCGTGGCTATAGATGAGTGCGGTCTGGTGTTGTCATGGTGGAACACCATGCCCTTCCTATTCACCAGCTCCGGCCGTTTATTCTGGTAGTTTGCTCCACTTTCTCAAAGATGGCACTGATTTTATCTGTGACTGGGCGTCCAGAGCGAACCTCATCTTTCACATTAAAATTTCCAGACTTGAAACGCTTGAACCACATTTGTGCTACTCTTATTGATACCGTTCGTCGCATTTTTACCTTTTTTTACTTTACTAACTAGTTTTTTTTTATTGCATCTACAGAATGTCACATTTAATATGGTATAAAAAACAGCCAGTTACATTCAGTACAGCCAAAGAGGTTTGATTACTAATAATACATTCAAAATACGAAAATACTTTCGCCCCGACCTATTATTACGACCAAAATTTTACATTTATTTATATATATATATATATATATATATATATATATATAATATATATATATATATATATATATATATATATATATAAATATATATATATATATATATATATATATATATATATATATATATATATATATATATATATATATATATATATATATATATATATATATATATATATATATATATATATATATATATATATATATATACAACAAAAAAAACCTTACCTACATACTCTCCATCCCCAATATCGCGTGGGGTGGTATTATGATATGTCTTCGCAATAAATCCAGCACTGAACTTGTTGTCAACAACAGTCGTTGTTTTGCAACATACTATTCTACCTTTGTCATCGTACGAACACGTCTGAAACGAAAAGGTGAAAAAGTTTCATCCCCACCATCTGGACGAGTGGCGATCTACTACGGTGCGTTTCTCTCGTAACTTCTTTCCACGCACCACCATTATGTGAAACCAGCTACCTTCGGCGGTCTTTCCGAACCTATACGATATTGGCACCTTCAAAACACAAGCCCACGCATACCTAAAAGGCCAGCGACGTTTCCGCGACTCCTGCGGTGTCGCGGTTGTCCATGGGCGGCGTTGATTGCTTTCCATCAGGCGACACGCTTGCGCGTTTGCCCTCCTATCCCATAAAAAAATGAAACTTAATTTAAAATAAGTAAAAATAAAATGAAATATAATAAGTAGGTGTCATAATAAGAAATCTGAAATTGTAATTCTCATTGTGATTTTTTATGTGACTATTAAAAGAATTTTAAGTGTTTTATAATTTTTATTTTTTCACATAATGTAATTGTTGACTTATCAACTTTCTTTTTTCAATTTTTTATCTTACTTGCTGACCCGGTTACCCGAATAGCAGAACGAGTATTAAAAAAAAATAAAAAATTAAAGAATCGACTTACGACGACGTTAGGCAGTACGTAGTTCGCCGGGTCAGCTAGTTTGTAATTTTTTTTTCTTTTATGGCATAGGAAGGCAAACGAGCAGGCGTGTCACCTGATGGAAAGCAACCAACGCCGCCCATAGATATCCGCAACGCCATAGGCAGTGCAGAAGCGTTGCCGACCTTAAAGGAAAGTGAAATTATGGGAGTGGGAGCGGGAACTGGCCCTCCAAAGGAGTGGGAAGGGGAGGGTGTTGGGCCTCCGGAACTCAGATCACTCATCGTACGAAGCGCGGTAGCTAAGCTACCACTCAGACGCCGGTTTTCTGCGGGAGTGTGGTACCTCCCCGAGCGAGCCGGCCCATTCATGCTACATACAAATAATATACCATTGTTTGACAAAGAATTCGTCTGCAGCGTGACTATACCACTAGTAAGATAAAAAATAAAATAAAATATACACTAAACTAATATTTACTTAACGCCAATTCTGTAGGATTATATGTCGAGTTGCATAGCCATTTGTTTATAAGTTTCTTTTTAGTGAGCTGACATTAAATTGGACGGTCGTATTGTTTTGCTCAGCTACCGTTCTATCTAATATTACGTTATAATTGTATTGGTGTATTAAAAATACTTAAAGAAATTTCGTCAAGTCTTCTTGTCGCCCATACCACAAAGTCTGAAAACAAAAGTCTTCAACCAGTGCGTCCTGCCTGTACTCTCTTACGGTGCCGAGACGTGGACACTGATAGTCCGTCTCCTCGACAAGCTCAAAGTCGCTCAGAGGGCTATGCTCGGAGTTTCTCTGGTGGATAGAATTCGAAATGAAGAAATTCGCCGGAGAACCAGAGTCACCGACATAGCTCATCAAGTAAGCAGACTGAAGGGGCAATGGGCTGGTCTCGTTTGTTGGAGAACCGACAATCGTTGGAGTAGACGAGTGAAGACCGCGACTCGGCAAAAGTAGTGTGGGACGCCCCCCTGCTAGAAGGTGCGACGATCTGCGCAAGGCGGCTGGCAGAAACTGGATGCGTGTAGTCGAAGATCGGGCTAGGTGGCCGCAGGCTGATATTGATTACAAATACTACTACACTGCTACAATACGCTTGCTCGTTTGCCTACCTATTTCATAAAAAAGGCCAATTCCTTTCTTCTTCTACTTCCATTACCACTTCCTTGTCATCCCATTATCCACGTCTCAGCCTTATGGAGACAACGCTAACCTATCACGCTTGTCCAATGCGTAGGGGTTGGCAGAGACCACACAGCACCATCTGCTACCATTCATCGCAGCAAAACAGCTCTCCATTGGTTGCTTCTCGTCCTCGTGAGAATCAGGACGTGATGGATGGCAAACCACGTCGCCTTCATTTTCAACAAATTAGGTATATTAAAATATATTAATATAGTCGTAGTGAATCCCACGAGCCTCAAGGAAGGATGGAAGTCAGCCCCAGCAGAGCCCTGCATGCTGAGGTAAGGCACCCGGGGGAGCCCGATCCCGGGATGGTCGGCACGCTTGCGACTAAGCTCGCCCTCAGCCACGCATCCTTTGGCACAACACATCGTGGAATGGCGGAGAAGAAGGAAAGGAAAGGGCAGGAAAGGGAATGCGGATGGTGGGGAGGGGTTACCAGACCCGGAATAAATATTTATCAATCCATATATATATTTATTCCAATGGGGATCGAACCCCCGCCATTAAGCCAATTGGTCGTCGACGCTTTTTTTGTATGCCTATAAATTCCGCATGTTGAACGTGAAGATTGAAAAACTCACAGTAACTCGGCCCGTCTGATATCTTATTCGTTTTTCAGCGTATTCACAGTCATGGAGGTACTTGCATATCCCCGGTGTATTGTTCGCTTCCTCCATTTCACATGTATCTCCTGGAATTGCAGAAAATATCAAATTTTGCTTCATAATTGATGGAGTCATCCGTTACTTTGCCGAAGTCCATTACAAATAAATAAATAAAAAAAATGAAATACATTCTTGTAATGGTAGCGGGGCTCTATGCAGACGAATAGTATGTCAAGAATGGCATATTATTTGTCTATGGCATGAATGGTCTGGCTCGCTCGGGGAAGTACCACACTCCCGCAGAAAATCAGCGTTTGAGTGGTAGCTTAGTTTCCGCGCTGCGTCCGGTGAGCTGTTGAGTTCTGGAGGCCCGACACCCTCCTCCCTCCCTCTACCCCGCTCATCCCTCTCCCCACCTATAATGACATAACATACATACATATTATCACGCTTGTCTCCCTCTGGGGTTAGGCAGAAACAGATCTCCATCCGCTACGATCCCGACACACCTTCCTTGCTTCCTTAACACTCATCCATCTTTTCGTCCGTCCTTCCTCTCACATTCATCGTAGCGAAACAGCTCTCCGTTCGTCGCTTCTCGCACTCGTTGGAATCAGGACGTGACGGGTGGCGAACCACATCGCCGTCATTTTTTAACGAATTAAGTATATTAAGATTCGTCATAGTGAATCCCACGAGCCGCAAGGGAGGATGGAGGTCAGCCCCAGCAGAGCCCTGCATGCTGAGGTAAGGCACGATAGTACCCGGGGGAGCCCGATCCCGGGACGTTCGGTACACTTGCGATTTAACTCGCCCCTAGCCACGCATCCTTTGGCACGGCAGACCGCGGATTGGCGGAGAGGAAGGAAAAAGGAAAAGAAAACGCAGAGGAAAGAAAGAATGAGACGATAGGGATATGATACTACCGCATTGGAAGACGAGGAGTGATACGGTAGTAGCTCGGGAGGCCGGGGTCGCGTACCCGTGTACGAATACCATAAATACCGGCCAAGACTATAATAAGACTATTAAAATAATCTAAAACTAATTAGGTTTTGAATCTAGAAACCCTAACTTATTGGCATTATTAATTACAACTGGAGGAAGACGTAATATCGTTAGAAAGTAGCTTTGTAAAAATCCGACCGCAAAATGGTAAGCAAATCATAACCGCGGTACGAGCGTGCCACAGTTGACGGTCGGATGACCTTGCTCGGGTAGACACACAGACGAGAGCAACAAAATTATCCTGGCATATTAATTTAACGGGAAAACTACAAAAATTATTTTGTGTCTATATAAAAACACATGTAGGTATAGGATAAAATATCTGTTAATTAAATGTCATATTTACAAATAATTTTGTATTCAATTATTTAAATTCGATTATGTAAAGTTGCAAATAATTATTTATTACACATACAAACAATGAGAGGCGAGTGAGAGCTGTTTTTTTTTTATAGGAAGGCAAACGAGCAGGCGTGTCATCTGATGGAAAGCAAACAAACCCGGCCATAGACATCCACAGCGTCATGAGCAGTGCGGTAGCGTTGCCGACCTTTAAGGAAAGTGACATTATGGGAGTGGAAGTGGGAGAGGGTGGGTGTTGGGTGTTGGACCTCCGTAACTCAGGCCGCTCATCGTACAAAGCGCGGTAGCTAAGCTACAGACGCTGGTTTTCTGTGGGAGTGTGGTACTTCCCCTGGCGAGCCGGCCCATTCATGCTACAGACAAATAATATGTCATTCTTGACAAAGTATTCGTCTGCAACGTGGCTCTACCACTAAGAAGAAAATCGGTTAATCAGGTTATTGGATCCCTGCATTTCTTTTTGAAAAGTCAGAATTTGTCTAAAATGGCCCGACTGGCGGTTCATCGGGTAGTTCTTGTTCCGACTCTGGCGTACGATAGTGAAAGTTGGGTTTGACAGAAGAGTCATGAAAGCAGACTGAATGCTATGGAAATGAGAGTGTTAAGAAGTACGTTTGGTATAACATTGAATGATAGAATAAGAAATAAACATATAAGAGAGCGATGTGGAGTAAAAGATGGTGTCTTGATAAAAGTTGAGAAAGGGATGCTTAGATGGTTTGGGCGCATAGAGAGGATGGATGAAAGACGACTGACAAAAGAAATTTACGTTGCCAATGTGGATGGAAGGGTTACTAGGGGGAGACTAAGGAAAACACACCTTGACTAACTTGCCGAATTTTTAGGGTCAAGAGTGTCCTTAACAGGCGGGCTCGTATGAGAGTGATAAATTAGAGGAAGTATGAAAAGTAAGACGAGATTGTAGCAGATGGAGATCTGTGCTCTCTGCCTACCCCTACGGGAGACAGCCGTGACGATATGTATGTATGCTATGTATATAATATTAATTTATTTAAATGAGATTCTCTTTTATTTATGATTTTACGTAGACGACTGCGAAAACCCCTCCCACTCCCTTTTCCCCCTCCCACTCCCCTTCCCCTCCAAATAAATCCACTCAACCCAACGGAAAAACACACATTATTAATTTTCTGTTATTGTTTTGCTTGTCGCGGATCTTAGCTAAGTAGAGCTTTTGACTGTCCATATAGTGATGGATTTCCGCAAAGTAACGCCTGACTCCATTAATAATTTTTATAGTTATTTATATTTATTCAGTTATAATTACAGGGCACATCCTATTGCGATAATGTATATCTTAAATTAGTATTAATATATCATATTTAGCCCCTGGAAACTGACTGATATTCAAAAACAACCCGTGATTGTATTGTTCCCCCGTTGAGATACTGAGCTAGCTTATAAAGGTGACACATAAGAAGAACTTGTCCAGTCAACTTACATAAGTGTCGTTGTATTTTATTTCATTTTCATAACCTTATATTATTATCAGTTAAATTGTTTTATTGTGGTGGTGTATCATATAATATAGTTCGATTAAGGTGTACAAGTGATATGAAATAAATGCGTGTATCGTGACTTTTTAAGTTGACCGAAAAAGTCCATAGAAGGTTTTGGTAGAATGGCCACCATTTTATCAAGACGTAACGTGATAATTTGACTAGTTATATTTCGAGAGATTTGATGTTAACATATTTCACTTGATACTGGCATAATAGTTGTGACTGGTTGCCATTAAAGATAAGAAGAAGATGAAAGATGACAAAAACAAGCAGACTATGGATGATAGAGCCAGTAAAAAAAATCTCACCTACATATTCTCCACCAGAAATACATTGTACGCCGAAAATCCAGAGAAGAACAAGTTCGTTTAACATTTCTCTAGTTATTCAATAATTCGAAAACAAAATAATACTAATATGTACTAGCTAGAGGCAAGCCACGCTATCAATGCGGACTGTAGTGGTTACAATTCATCGATATTTTTCCGTATTGACGAATTTCGTTTGAAGGACGTCCAAGGCGAGGCGGGAACACTTGAATTGTTCATAGCACAGATGATTGAGGGAAAATACAATAATAAATATTTAGCGCAGCGGCTTCAGGTCTTTGTTAACCGATGCTGTCGACAAATTCTCCGATTTTTTTTTTATATATTCACACCTATCCCCCGCAGGGGTTGGCAGAGACCACAGAGCTCCATCTACTACCAATAATCGCAGCAAAACGGCTCTCCATTAGTCTCTTTTCGCCCTTGTGAGAATCAAGACGTGACGGGTGGCGAACCACCTCGCCGTGGGAATCTTTTGGCCCGAGAAAATATCCAACGATTTCCTACTGGATCTTTGTTACGAACCGCCGATTGGACTTCAAATCTTGCGCCGCAAGTGGACTTGGATAGGCCATACTCTCCGCAGGGACCCCGATCACATTCCCACACAGGCGCTGGAATGGACTGACTCCTCAAGGGAAAAGGAAGCGAGGCCAACCCAAACACACCTGGAAGCGCTCCGTAGCGGCCGAGATGAAATCCATCTGATAGAAGTGGCCTGAATTGAAGCGCGTCGCTCAAGACCGATCAGAATGGAGAAGCACTGTGAACGACCTCTGCCCCACCTTGGGGACATAGGACCATGCAGACAATAATTAATATCGACACCCTCGACCTGTGGTGCTGGGAGGGGGGGGGGGTGCGCTGAGAATAGAATGGACTGATATGAGCATTGCATTAACGTTTCCGTTCTGAAGGAAATTCGCGTCAAACAGACACTTTTGTCTTTTGTTCAAGGGTGAATACTTTTTATGGGATAGTAATGCCTTTCTTTAACGAGCGTCGCAGGCTTTAAGGAGGGTGTAGGCTTGTTTTTTGTGCGCTTTTCTAGAAACTTCTTTTCACGCACCACTACACAGTGGAACCAGCTAGCTACAGCGGTGTTTTTCGCGGCAACACTTCTGCACTGCCTATGGCGCTGCGGATGTCTATGGGCGGCGTTGATTGCTTTCCATCAGGTGACGCGCTTGCTCGTTTGCCTTCTTATCACATAAAAATGAAACCAGAGCATCTAAACGTTTATCATTATTAATGGAGTCAGGCGTTACTTTGCGGAAATCCATCACTATGTGGACAGTCAAAAGTTTTACTTACCTAAGATCCGCGACAAGCGAAACAATAACAGAAAATTAATAACGATAACCAACACGAGGCATCTTCAGGTATAGTAGACTCTACGGAAGTTACTTTTCGGTTGTCTTCCGTAGAGTCTACTATACCTGAAGATGCCTCGTGTTGGGGCGAAACACGTGTCGTTTGCAAGGTGGAAAAGTGGTAGTGTGTGTTTGGGGTTGTGTATAGTGGTTGGTGGGTGGAAAGTTGCTTGCCGTTTTTCGGTAAGTTTTTGGTCTAAGTTCCAAATAAATCCACTTCATCCAGCGGGAAAACATTTTTATGTTTATGATTTATATTATTTTTATGTCTTTGTTTGCTTGTCGCGGACCTTAGCTAAGTAAAACTTTTGACTGTCCATATAAAGTGTTTAAGTTTTATAAGAATCCATTTAGTAGAAGTAGTCGAAAACATCGTGGAGGTCATGCTGAATAAAACCGTTTGAAAAAACAGTATTTACGAATTTAACTTTTTATTTATACCTTAACAACATTATCTTCAACAAATGTTTATATACAAATAAATAATTTTGTGGTATCTTCTTTGATTTATGGTAACATTGTATGTATGTTGACATTATATTATTTCTTCCTTAGACCCTGATTGTCTTCAGCGTCGAAGTGACTGAACCAATGTATCGGCGAGGTCTCCAAGATGTAAGATAGTTTGTGATCTGCCGATTCGTGCAGGTTGTGGTGTTCCGGCTGAAAAATTAAAAAGACTGGTTCAGAATGTGTCAAATAGATACTATTCAACATCAATTGGAATTTGATGAACGCTCACAACCGGCTGGACGTTCTTGATATATTCTCAATCAATGGAGTCAGGAGTTACTTTGCAGAAATCCATTACTATGCGGACAGTACAGTTAGGACATTTTCTTAGCTAAGATCCGTGAAAAGTAAACAACAATAGAAAATTAATAATGTGTGTTTTCCTGCTGAGTAAAGTGGATTTACAGGGAAAGTCGAAGAATCGAATAAAGTTCACTTACAAAAGTGAGCACACCAATTTTAAATCGCTTATCCATACCTCAGAAGGCTCGGGGTCCCTCTTCCTCCTCAGGTAGTTGAAACAGCAGGTCCTGAAGCGTCTGGTGCCGCAAGCGGGAGCACATTCCCCACCGCAGGAGTCGCAAGACATGCCCGCGACATAAAGATTCCCTGCGAAGAGATACGGTCTTTGTATTTTTTGATGGCAATTAGTTATAACTATTATGCCAGTGTCAATTAAAATATAATAATATCAAATATCTTGGAATGTACTAGTTTGCTTGTCACGTTACGTATTAATAAAATGGCGGCTATTCTACCAAAACCTTCTATGGACTTTTTCAGTCAACTTAAAAAATTCACGATACACGCAATTATTTCATATCTTTTCACTTATACGCCTTTATCGAATTATATTGTACAACTAGTGGACCCGGCAAACTTCGTGCCGCCTCAGAATTACTAAATAATAAAACTTAACAGGAATAAAAAGAAATCGTAATAAATAAAAAAATGCTCGATGTGAATTAAGTTTTATTATTATTGTTTCTCTTACTATATTCCTAATATTTTTATCATATTTACTCACCTTTTAAAACCACACCAAAAATAATTCAAAACCAAAATTAGCCAAATCGGTCCAGCCGTTCTCTAGTTTTAGCGAGACTAACGAACAGCATTTGATTTTTATATATATAGATATAATACGCCTCCATAATTAATCAATATAACTGATAATTATATAAGATTATAGAAATGAAATAAAAACACAACTTTACTCATTTAAGTTGGCGAAAAAAGTTTTTTTTGCCTATTTGTTTTATAAACCCTGATGAAACGCCGGTTCATCACGGAGTGCTTGTTCCGACTCTGATATACGGTAGAAATAAGAGCATTAAGAAGTACCTATGTGTGGTGTAACTTTGAATGATAGAATAAGAAACGAAGATATAAGAGAGCGATGTGGAGTAAGAGAAGGTGTTGTGACAAAAGTTGAGAAAGGGATGCTTAGATGGTTTGGGCACATAGAGAAGATGAATGAAAGACGACTGGCAAAAGAAATTTACGTTGTGAATGTGGATGGAAGGGTCGGTCGAGTACGACCACGGAAAACATACCTTGACCAAATTGCTGAAGTTTTTAAGAAAGGAGGTGCACGATCCCGGGACGGTCGGCACGCTTGCGACTAATCTCGCCCATAGCCGCGTATCCATTGACACGGCAGACCGTGGATTGACAGAGAGGAAGGTCTAAATGCGTGAGTAATAAAACACGTGACGGAAAACAAGATGGCCGCCATACCAAGTGAAAATCGCCATTTATGGCCTGACTTTGATGAAATTTTGCGTAGAGCCGAGAAGCTGATATTTATTTTCAGATATATAATTAAAATGTTTACACCTGGAAGTTTAAACTATACAATATATTATTAAAAGTTTATCTTACCAATTGCCATGAGAGCTAAGATAACTAATATTTTAAACATATTTGCTGTGCTAAATCGGAACGTAACTATTTAGTGACAGCTGTATCAAGATGGCCGTCGCTACAACAGCTGATCGCAGAATGTTGTATAACCTTCGCGATCGTCTTTTTATATGAAACTTAGTTTACTTTCTATGTAGGAGGTTAAACAAAGCATTTCAAGTTAAGTGTTTGATTTCAAACATTTACCCCCTTTGTGGAGATGAAAGAAATGGTTTTTGAGAGCTTTTTATATATATTTGTTTATGACTGTAATGGGTTTCCATGTAAGAATGACTGTTATTTTTCACAGCCTATATATCTATGTCCCATTGCTGAGCACGGACCTCTTCATTTCTGGAGTAAAGGACGTTAACCCACCACGCTTATCCAATGCGGATTTTGGCAATGTGTTACCAGACTCGCAATAAATATCTGTAGGCCATACAAATATTTATTTATAATTATATATAATATAATCTTTGATTTTTGCTAGCAATTTCAGACTCTTGCATATCTAATTCCGTAAGAATTTTTTTAAGCCAAAATTTTTTCTATAGTAGCAATAAAATTATTTATTTGATCCATAGAATTGGATGGGGAATTATTGAGTTTAAGTAATTCTGTCGGTATTATGTGGACAGTTAGAACTTTTATTCAGCTAAGATCAGCGACGAACAAACAAAAACAGAAAAATAATAATGTGTGTTTTTCTACTGGAAGAAGTGGATTTACGGGGAACTTAAACTAAATCTTACGGAAAAAACGGCCGTCGGCAACTCTCCACCTCCCAAACACTATCAACAACACCAAACACACACCACCATTTTTCTACCTTGCACACGACACGTATATATATATATATATATATATATATATATATATATATATATATTCACGCCTATCCCCCGCAGGGGTTGGCAGAGACCACAGAGCTCCATCAGCAGCCTTTCATCGCAGCGAAACGGCTCGTCATTGGTTGCTTTTCGCCCTCGTGAGAATCAGGACGTGACGGGTGGCGAACCACGTCACCGTCATTTTCGACAAATTAATTATATTAAATCGTCTTAGTGAATCCCACGAGCCGCAAGGGAGAATGGAGGTCAGCCCCAGCAGAGCCCTGCGTGATGAAGTAAGGCATTACAGTACCCGGGCAGCCCGATCCCGGGACGATCGGCACGCTTGCGACTAGGCTCGCCCCTAGCCACGCATCCATTGGCACTGCAGACCGTGGATTGGCGGAGAGGAAGGGAAAGGATAGAGAAGAAAGGAAGGGGCAGGAAAGGAAATACGGATTGGGGGGGTTACCAGACTCGGAATAAACATTTATAAATCCATATAAATATTTATTCCGATGCGGGAATCGAACCCGCGACCATTGACTCCGCGGGCGGAGAGCCCCGCCACTAAGCCAATTGGTCGTCGTCAGGTATAGTAGACTCTACAGAAAAAAAACCGTAAAGTGAATTTTTGTTTGCTTGTCGCGGATCTTGGGTAAGCAAAAGTTCTAACTATCTTGAAATGGATTTCCGCAAAGTAACGCCTGACTCCATTAATCATCCGTCGGTATTGACTTCTGTGTTGAAATATGGCACAGTTGTTTAACTGTCTTCCAGGTTTCTTTACTGTTATCCTGGTTTTTATTCAACTTAATGCGATAGTTTGTACGCAGTTCTTTAATGGTTGTATTACACATGTTCCTGTACTTGAGATATGTTGATTTTAGTTATGTATCTAATGGATATTTCTTTATTTTGTATTGACTATGAGCAGGGGGCCTTGCCACTGAGCCAATTGTTCTCTGGAGAATACATTAGCTCAAATGAAAGATTAGCCATATTCCGAAAAGAATAAGTGTGATCGAACCATTCTAGGACCATCACTACTCACGTACTACAATTTTTTTTATCTGATATGAGAAACGAGCCAGCGTGTCGCCTGATGGAAAATGAACGCCGCCCATAGACAACCGCGACACCGCAGGAGTCGCGGAAGTGTTGCCGGCCTTTTAGGTATGTGTAGGCTTGTTTTTTTTTTGAAGGTGCCAATGTCGTATCGGTTTTGAAAGGCCGTCGTAAATAGCCGGTTCCACACAGTGGTGGTGCGTGGAAAGAAGTATCGAGAGAAGCGCACCGTAGTAGATCGCCACTCATCCAGATGGTGAGGATGAAACTTTTCCTTACGGCGAGTTGTGCGGTTGTGGAATTCGCCGGTGGAAATTATTCCAAACAATTCCTCGGAGCACTCCCCGTGATAATATTGACTATACAATATTATTGACTATAATATTATACAATACACAGTATAATAATTATTAATACAATAATTATTAATACCGCGTATTACACACGAATCACTGACACAACTACGGTAATATCAAGTGTCGTGTTGAATGATTTTCAACTATTTACCGTTAAGATACGGTCTAAGTCGGATTGCCAGGGATCGACATAAACAAAAACTGATTTTGGATGTCGACGTAGTCTAAAGATCAACCGCCCTATAAATTAAAACAAGTTCTTATTTTGAAACTTTCAAAATACGTGAGACAAGAAACACCAGGCGCGGGTGTGTCTAGGGAATGCAATCTGGAAAACCGTATCCTGTTGTCGGGCGAATCCAGCATCAATATACGCTCACCGGATCCGGTAACGATTGACCGGATCTGGTGAATAGATCCGGTGAGTGCATATTTTAGCATACGATGTGGACAGTCAAAACTTTTACTTAGCTAAGATCCGCGACAAGCAAACAATAACAGAAAATTGATTCGGAAAGACAAAGGAAAAGTGATTCGGTTGTCTTCCGTAGAGTTTACTATACCTGAAGATGCCTCGTGTTGGGGCGAAACACGTGTCGTTTATAAGATGGAAAAGTGGTGATGTGTGTTTGGTGTTGTGTATAGTGGTTGGTGGGTGGAGAATTGATGGCCGATTTTCGGTAAGTTTTTGGTTTAAGTTCCAAATAAATCCACTTAATTCAGCAGAAAAACACACATTATTAATTTTCTTTTATTGTTTTGCTTGTCGCGGATTTTAGCTAAGTAAAACTTTTGACTGTCCATAAAAAATTACATTTGTATGGCGGCCATCTTGTTTTCCGCCATTTTGTATTTTTCCTGAATGCGTTTGCACTCGTCACCATTTTTTGCTCGAAGTCTACTCCGGTAGGTGTTACGGTTTGGGCGGGATGTTCACCAACTTTTTATCAGATTCTGATTTTCAAGGTTCGGGTACAATCTCTCCGCCTTAAGCCCCATCTGAGCACTTTCTTCGAACTAACTTATCCCCCACCTGTTACCTTTTCGCATATTTTAACGTCAGTCATTGAGTGAGTAGTAATACAGGTTTATATAATATTAATAGGGATAGTGTGAACTATAGGATTGGATTAGCGAGATGGATAGCATTAGCGAGAGATAAAGCTGCATAGAAATCTTTTGAGAAGGCTCTTGTCGAAGGACATGCTGTGGATTGTATCGGTATGTATCATCGACATTCGTAATCAAATGAAATGACGTGAATTATTCAATGTTAATCGTAGACTTTATAAAGGCTTTATTTATTTTACATTACAATAGAAATACAAACAAAATAAAAACAATTTTACACTATCGCTCTTCAAGACTCTTCATTCTTCGTGGTTTCTTGGTGAGAATAAACGTCAGGGTTGATGTTCTTCGGCGACTGCTCCAGAACTTCTCTGACGACGAAGATGGGCATTTTGGGTTCCGCGGAATACTCTGTGTTTAAATTCTCGTAGTCTGTCGTCTGGAATTCAATATTTTAGTTTTATATTCAAGTGTTGTGTATGAGATTTTCAATTTTTTTTTAAAAAATGGGGAAAAACTTTGATCACCTGCAGAAAACCGGCGTCTGAGTGGTAGCTTACCTACCGCGCTTCGTGAGCGGCCGAGTTCTGGAGGCCAAACACCCTCCCCCTCCCTCTAAATGTCCCCCTCACGTTCCCATTTCCGTAATTCCCCCCCCCCCCTCCAAAATTTCCGAAACCACGCGAAAATTTAAAATTAGCACGTCAGACACGAGCGATATAACTAAAAAAATCTTTATTTAAATTTTTAAATTACTGTCACAGAAACTTTGATTTAATAAAGCTAGTATTTTTTTTTATTTTTTTTTAATTTGTTATACAAAAAATAATTATAATTAATGTGAAGACTGATTGTATTGTTGCAAGTGTTCAAAATAAAGAACATTAAAAAGTTGTGTTTAGTTTCATTGGTAACTAGCTAACTGGCGTATATAGACACACTAGCTTCTACCCGCGGCTTCGTCGGCGTGGAATTCGCTTTATTGCACGAAAACTATCGTGCGTCCTGTAAGAGCTATTGTTTCGAGATAAAAACAGCCTATATTTGACCCGGATCTGCATCTCCATGCCAAATTTCTTCAAAATTGCTTTACATTGGCGCGACTTTCGCAATTAAAGTTAATATGGAAGTATGGGCGTTTCGGTTTGGATTAAAAAGAGAATGGTCAGTTTATCCATACCTCAGCCGGCTCGGGGCCTCGTTTCCTCCTCAGATAGTTGAAGCAGCAGGTCCTGAAACGTCTGGTGCCGCAGGCGGAGGCACATTCGCTGCCGCAGGAATCGCAAGACATACCAGAAGCATACATATTACCTACGAGAATATTATCAATATATTAATACATATCGCCGCTAGAAGTCTGCCAAATGTCAACGGAATGAAGCATGCTGAACATAAAGAGATCGTATAGGATAAGGAATTCAGTCACAAGGAACAAGATTATAACATTATAAATATTACTGATACTATAGGGAAATATAAATTGCGTTGGACAGGACATACTCTTCGAGGAGAAAGAAAATGGAATAGGACACTCACCACAAAAGACAATACGAAAGATGGAGAGATCAAATATTAGAAATAACAGGAAAAGGAAGAGAACCAGGGATAGGAGTCAATAGAAATTGTTGGAAGAGGCCTTTGTCATTAGACAAACAGATAACAAGGATGACGATGTATAACATTATTTTAGTATATTATGTATTTATTTAAATAAAGGCTTATATTATATTATTATTAAAACATATCGTCACTCCTGTTTCCCGTAGGGGTAGGTACACTTTCCTTGCTTCCTCTTTATTCATCACTCTCCTCATGCAAGCCCGCCAATTAAGGATACTTTTTACCTGGCCTTTCTAGAAAACCTTGGCATTTTGTTCAAATTATGCTTTATATTAATGCGTGGAATAAAAACTTTGTACCCCGTTTTAAGGACATTACTTGCGCGGAGTTTGAGATTTGGTTTAGCCAAAGTAAATATGAGTGGAGTGTACATAGACATTTATTAAAATGTGATATCACATTTTATATAAAATGTATAATAATTAAAAATTAAAATACTTAAAAATCATAAATAAGGCAAATGTAACAAATATTTTCAACATATTGTAAAACGGAACGTCTTTCACGACAACGTCAGATCTTTTTATCAAATAACCAAGCGTTCGTCATAAATGAGGAAATAAAATGTGATTTAAATAGTATAATAATTAACAATAACAAAACTTACAAATCATAATCAAGGCAAATATGGCGAATATTTTCAACATATTGTAAAACGGAACGTTTTTCACGATAACTTGTCTTCACAATATGGCCGCCGATTGAGCTGTGAATAACTGAATGAGTAATACTTTCTTTCGTTCCCTTTTATATAAATCAGTAGTTTACTTTATTCATATCGTGGGTGGATAGACAAGAGCCAAATATTAGCATTATTTTCTTTTATATTTTTTTTCGAGTAGTTTTTCATGCTAGATTATACCAGCCCATTAATACTTATATATATAACATATTAGGCATATTAAATTCGTTTTAGTAAATCCCACGAGCCGGGACGTGTCGGGTGGCGAACCACGTCGCCGTTATTTTTCAACAAATTAGGTATATTAATTCGTCTTAGTGAATCTCACGACCCGCAAGGGAGGATAGAGGTCAGCCCCAGAAGAGCCCTGCATACTGAGGTAAGGCACCATAGTACCCGGGGGAGCCTGATTCCGGGACGGTCGGCACGCTTGCGACTAAGCTCGTCCCTAGACACTCATCCATTGGCACGGCAGACCGTGGATTGACGAAGAGGAAGGGAAAGGATAGAGGAGAAAGGAAAGAGCAGAAACGGAAATGTGGATTGGGGGGTTTACCAGACTCGGAATAAATATTTATAAATTCATATATATATTTATTCCGATGCGGAAATCGAACCCGCGACTATTGACTCCGTGGGCGGAGGGCCCCGCCACTGAGCCAATCGGTCGTCGTTGAAACTTCTTAATCTTTCTTTCTTTATTTGATGGTAATTAGCTATAACTATTATGCTTTTGTAATTAAAATATAATAACATCAACTATCTTTATTCATTCACTGATTTATTCATTTGAATTAATGGCTTTTAATAGTGTCCAAATAGCATGGATGATTTCGCCAATGTCTCATGGAAAGGAGAAAACACGATAAAATTATATTAATAAATTCATTGTCAGTTCTGCCACTATCGTGTAATTCTTGGCAGCGTCAGAGGTTGAGTTCGAAAGGATCACCACATTTGGCAAACAATTTTTTTTTATTTTTACTACAATATGTTCTAAGAGCTCATTACATTCTCCAACGCCACACCACCCACATCCCCAGATAAGCCCTCGACAGGAACCAAAGAAACATGGCGGCGACAGTTATATCTGAAGCGCAGAAAATCTGCCTCTACTGGAGCGAAGTAAATCAAATGGCCTCCGACAGTATGGAATGGAGAAACATCGTGTCTACAATGTGCCCCTATAGGGGGATGGGGGGGGGGAACTACAGTGATACATTGATAAATGTATCACTAATGTATTATATTAAAACATTTTATTTGAATATAATAAACGTTTTATATTATATTACATTTTTTTAAATTTGTAATATTAAAATTTAAGAAATAAATTTATTTATAAAAAACAATGAGATTCGATCGAGTAATGTCTCGGATGTAACATATTTCTTGCACAAGTAAATAATATTGATAAAGTGGGAATAAAGTATGACTAAGATATAAATGTACAGTAAAAATAGAAAAATAAATTAATTTCATTTGGAAGAATTTCATTTTTATCGAAGATAAAACCCCCTAAGGATCCCGTTGTCGCCATAGCAGTACGGCTGGTACGTTATAGACCCAGAAGAAGAAGATATTCTAAGAGCTAATATTGCACGCATTCGATTTTGCCCACAATCTACAATTTGGTGTATTTTCCTCATCACAAATCCTTTGCATTTTGTAATGGCGCAGTGGCGAGATAATTACTTTTTGAGTCTAATGTTGTAGATTAAATTTTCGCAGCAAGGTAAACATTAAACTACTAACTATCTGTGGTAATTCCACTTTAACACGATATGGGGTCATTCAAGCGACGAGAAGATATTTGAACATATAATCATAAATAGCTAAAGTGTTTTTCTCACCACAAGTAAATATACGTAAACCGTAAATAATAAACGAATACATAAAAAGATACAAAGATATTTATAAAGATAGATGGTGATTTTTGACAAGCTTTTTGAAAATTGGAAGATACTTCGCTTGTCTCGCCTCCAGCGGCAACAAATTCCATAATCGAACAGCCTGTACTGTGAAAGATTGGTAATAGAATTTGCTATGATGAGCAGATATTTTTTATATTAAGTTTTCAGATGTTGTCAAACACCTCGAATCGAACTATATTATTTAATAAGCCACCGCAATTAATAACGTCACTTTTATAAGTTGGTGGGAAAAGTCTCAAACGTACTTAGGAACGCTTATTTTTAAGAAAAAAGTAAATAAAATAGAACCAGCTAGTTTGTCGGGAAACGTTTATTGATTTCTTACGTTCAAATATAATATTTATAATATATTAATACGTCTTAAAGCTATACTTATAACTACGCACAAAGATAGCTCATTTGTTTAATAGACATTTACATATGTAAAGTAATTAAAGATTTGTCCATAAAAATAATTATTTACAGATTTAAAAAGTATAAAATCAGTCAAATATCTCATCACTTTCTTTTTCACTCACGTTGCAAGACCATGTACATATTTGAAATTAAAAAAAAAAATTAATGACATTGACAGTCCTCTAAAAAAATATAAACTTTTCTGTATTATATTTAAATAATGCCATAGACATGTAATCTATGCCAAAAATAAGTGGATAAATGGGAAATATGCATATCTAATAATTCTATCGAAGATAAATATCGATAAATTAAAGTTATGTACGCATTTTTAATGTCACCCTCTGTGTTAAAAGTTATATCGAATATTCTTGATATAGAAAAGCCAAAAAAAAAAGAATACTGATTGGATTTGACTTTCCTTTACATACATATTTGTTTTTAAAGATAATTGGTTTTAAAGTATGTTAATTACAACCACTTCATAAATATAATAAAAACCACTTGATAAATATAATAAAAATCCCAACTTTCAATCTATTCAAGCACAATATATTTTTTTTGTTTATCAATGCTTGGTCGAAAAAGATCCTTATGTTTAAATCATTTACATTAAATTTTTAATATTATTTTTATATAAAATTGAATTTAAATGATTTAAACATAATATTTCAATGTGTCATTCAATTTTAAATAATATACAAAATAAGCAACAAATATTTACACATACAAAGTTTTACTTAAACTTTTAATTGTATTTGTGACCATAGTTCATGTCAAAAAATACCTAATATGCAACAGATTATACAAGTCAGTCAATTGCGGAAATTTAATACAGATGATTAATTTTTGAATTTGTATTCAAATTTAGTTAATAACTATGCTACCATAGACTATTAGTAATTTTTAATAATAAAATGATAATGTTATTCAACAATATTTGGAAACGCTACGGCAAATATAAAAATTCATAAAGCGTATAGTCGTTTTCCTTTTACGATACCATTGAATATCTTCTTAAGTTGTATAAGGATGGAAAAAGACAGATATATTTTAGGCATAGTTTTTTTTAACATATACATTTTACACTCTGACTTTTTATTTGATTTACACACTAGCATCTTTGTTATTGTAGTAGTTAGAAATCACTAATAAACGTATTTCTTTTAAACCAGGTATAAAAAGCCACTCTTTTTTTATGGCGTCAGCTGATAACTTTTTGCCAATGTCAAAGTTTGGGAAAGCCACTCTTATGCAAAAAAAAAATATTTAAAAAATGAATGAACTGTCAGTATTTTTCTATGATACTGGAATTTGTAACATAAATATATAATCTATGTTAACTTTTTTTCTATGAATACAAAGGCATGTGGAAAGAGGCAAGATTGCAAAAAGTAGACATATTGGAAATGTTCGATAGAAGACTAATTATGGGCATTATCTTATAAATATTTTGTTTGTTTTGGAATGTCAAAGATATATCTGTCTTCTTCTGTCACTCCCTCAGTGCAAAAGATAGAATTCAATGTAATTCTTTTGTCAACGTTTATTGATTATAGATGTCCTTCTGCTTCCTTCTAGCTATTTCCGCGCTGGCTTCCTGGATCGCTTCCCAGAGCTTCGCTTCGGAGAGGATTTGGCGGGAGAGCTCGTCGATGGCGTTCTCATTCTCCACTATCGTTCCGATGGCGTCTTCGTCTACGTACTAGAAAGATAATTATCATGATAAGTCTACCAATTAGTAATAGACATGTGAAATGTATGTCTATTACACAGTTTACGCATCAGTACATATTATAGAAATTTGTACGCCATAAGTGGCAATGTGATGGAACTTTTTAACGTCTTTTTTCATCTTGTTACACCTTACATCATGCTCATAAAGATTTTTTTTTATTATAACGTATTGATGAAGAGTAGGTACTGTAGTGATACATTGATAAATGTATCACTAATGTTATAAAACTTTTTATTTGAATATATTAAAACCTTCTTATTTTGTATTATTTCTTTTTAAATTCGTAATTAAAAATTTACCATTTAAAAGAAATAAATTGTTTTATATTAAAACAAAAGTATTAGTACGACTGACGTCTTTTGGATAGAAATGTCACCCGTCCGACATAAGTAATTGAAATTATGTATATTGAGATATAAAATGTGCTCCAATGGAACGCCCGGCACATGATAAGCAAGAACCATTTCATGACACTTTGTTCTTTAACAGCCCATATATTTCCCACTGTTGAGCTCGAGCCTCTTCTATTTTGGAGGAACGGAGTTGACCCACCACGCTTGCCCAAATGCGGACTGGCGGGGTTATCTGACTCTGAATAAATATTTGTAATCCATATATATATTTATCCAATGATATTCCGATGCGTGGATCGAACCCGCGACCATTGACTCCGCAGGCGGAGGGCCCCGCCACTTAACCAATTGGTCCTCATGACACATGTTAGGTTCAAATTATTTTCTTTTTGTTTTGTTTATTTGTATATTATAATATTATTAAGGTTTTAATTTTAGCTGTTGTAAAAGATAAGTAAACATGAATATAGTTCTTTCTATTTTATATTTTATTTTATTCTATTTTCTAAATACGAGCATATATTCGCAAGTATATATATAGTTATATATATACTTGTGATCAACCCAACATATAAACCTACAATCTATAATCAATCCACAACCATAAGAATAGAAACAATACGCGACATGATAATATAAAAAGAAGTGCTCACCTGGCGTTGCCTCATGATTTCCTGGACGGGCATGCCGGGAGGGATTTGAGATCGTTTGCGACCGCATCCTGAAAGTAAATCACCAAATAATGATAGATCATCATCATCAATAGCCTGCGTCAAACCAATACTGGTTATAGGCGTACCTCAAGAAGACATATTTGCCGTTACGGAGTCAAGGGGAAGTCACTCCAGCGCCCGTCTCTCGGCACCGTCGTGACCGGCATTGTCACTTCGGTTTTGCTAATTCGAAAGACTATTGCGTGCCTTTTTTAATAGAAGAATAGGCTAACGAGCATGCGGGTCACCTGGTGGTGAGTCCATCCATAGACATCCTCAACGCTGAAGGCGTCTTAAATGCGTGGCCGGCCTTTAGCGAATATATACTCTCTCTACTCTCTCTTCTTGAATTCTTTTTTTTTATTTGCTGTAACGGTAGAGCCACGCTGCACACGAATGCTTTGTCAAGAATGGCATATTATTACTATACTTAGATTGTAGACGTACTACACTCCAGCAGAAACCAGGCGCCTGAGTGGTAGCTTAGCTACCGCTCTTCGTCCGTCGTCGTTCCGGAGTCGACGATCGATGCAAGAAAGAGAAAACGCTGGTTGAAAAACATGACATATTTTTTTAAAAAATAATCTATATCTATTGTAGTTTTTTTTTTATTTTTTTAATATGAAAACCCAATTCTACCACCGGACAATCTATGTTAATAAAAACTGCCACAATACAATATATTACCGGTGAATGCATTGCAGAAGGGTCTCTTCTTCGGCGCCATTATAATGTCGTCACTCAATCTGGAATCGAAGCTCCTTGGTACCTGCGAAAAGAAATTATTCCTGATTATACAATATTAATAATTAGAACAATAGAGCCACGCTGACATGAGCACAGATAAGGTGAAAGCTGGTTCTGTTTAAGTTGTGTGAAGCAAGAGTGAATAGTGAATGAGTCCCGGAGGCTGAACAATCCTTCCCCTCCCCCTCCCCCTTCCCTCTCCCACAAGTGAAGTAATATCAACAAAAAAATCAACGGGCATCTGTGGCTGTCAATAGCACAGCATATGCGTTGTTTATTTTTTAAAAAAGATTTAAAGTAGAACGAAATTGCACTAATGTTAGTGTAATTTCGTGGTCGTGGGAGTGTATTGTATGTACCCAGAAAAAATTGAAATACTAACTCTACTACATGAAAAGGAATGGCTTTAAAATGTTCAATTAATATATAATATATTTTTTTTTTAATACTTACAGTGGCTGAATGACATGAGTCCATATACAGTACGGCGAGAATGAACAATAAGCAGACGCGGGAAATAGACGACATGGCGCTCGTTGACACTTGACTTTCAAAATGGCCGATCTGCGAAGGAAGAAAATTTTGTCATTTATTTTTGTGTAATTAATTTGATCAAATATAATATGAATATACTAATGTTATTATTATGCATTATTGTTGAAGTTATTTTGATAATAGCATAACAATGAAATGTTATGTTGAACAGATTTATTTTATTTTATTAAACAAAATAAATAATAATATTATAAAAACTGGCAAGAATAAGAAAATAAATTATTTAATATAGATAGAAAGGCAAACGAGCAAGTGTGCTGCCTAAAGGAAAACAGTGAAGGCCACTCATAGATATTCGCAATACTATACACTTTGAAAAAGCGTTGCCGGCTTATTAGAAATACAGGTATTTTTTTTTAAAAAATTGCAATGACATAATAGTTTCGAAATTGTCGCTGAAGGTACATTTTTTCACAGACTGATTTTGTGTGGTAAGAAGTTTCGAGAAAAGCTTTTTTAAAATTATTATATAATATATATTTATATATTTTATTAGAAGTATTATATATATTTTTATATAGAATAGAAGGGCATCCTCCGGAACTCGGCCGCTCACCGTACGAAGCGCGGTAGCTAAGCCTTCCATAAGATAAATATGCGTATGGCCTACAGATATTTATATATGGCTATGTAAATATAATGTACCAGGCGGTTACCCCGCCAATCCGCATAGGTGGTGAGTTAATTTCCGTTCTTGCAGAAATGTGGAGGTCCGTGCCCAGCAGTGGGACATATAAGGGCACTGAATTTTTTTGCATACACCGATATCCTCTACGCCGGATGCGTCTCAGATGCGTTGCTGGCCTTTTGTAAACACATACACTCGTCTCTTCAATGCCCCCATGTCGTATTTATAATGGGACACCGTAGGTGGTAAAGCGCTTCACATTTGCTTACAGTTCGTTGCAGAGAACTACGGCTAAACTCACACGATATCATATTACAGTGTATACTCACTATACCAATCTCAAAATACCGATTTCCTCGATTTATCTAATCCTTAGAAATCCCATAGATCTGGCCATAAAAGGTAATATAAAATATGACTTTGTATTACAAATATCTTTTGTTAAAAACCTCTTTATAAGGAATTTTTAATCATCGCAAAGCATAAATAAAAAAGTATAATTAATCTCTGTATAAAGAATTTTGTCAATTTAAACGACCGATTGGCTCCCTCCGCCCACCGAGTCAATGGTCGCGGGTTCGATTCCCGCATCGGAATAAATATATAATATATATGAATTTATTTCCTTTCTTCTCTATCTTTTCCCTTCCTCTCCGCCAATCCACGGTCTACCGTACCAAAGGATGCGTGGCTAAGGGCGAGCTTAGTCGCAAGCGTGCCGACCGTCCCGGGATGTTCAAAATGTCACAACAAATTTTGGGAAAAACAAAATGAAGATTAGGATACCATCACCACATTGTCAAAAAAAAAGTTGTTGATTGTTTTATATATTTTGTTTATTTTATCCAGTCTTTGACATTGTTATAAAAACTGTTCTAAGTGTTCCCACTTCACTGTGGGGGGGTAGACTGTACGCTGAGATCAGCAGGAAGTCTAACGTCTGGAAAAATATCAATTTATTCCTTTGTGATGGTCTGCTATCGTTTGGAGGCAAACGAGCGTTCATGTCGACCGATGGAAGCAATCGACGCAACCCATATATATCCACAACACCATAGGCATTGCTAATGTTTGAGCATATGGTCCGGCGTTTGAGATAAGAATAGGGTCGCTTTTTGAAGGGGTTTCAATGTGAATATATATATATATATATATATATATATATATATATATATATATATATATATATATATATATATATATATATATATATATATATATATATATATATATATATATATATATATATATATATCCAATCTAATATCAGCCCGCGTCAGTCTGCTGAACATAGGCCTCACCCAAGGCGCGCCACCGGTAGCCCGATCTTCGGCTACATGCATCCAGCCTCTGCCAGCTGCCTTGCGCAGATCGTCGCTCCATCTAGCAGGAGGGCGTCCCACACTACTTTTCGGGTCTCCACTCCAGCACTCGTCTACTCCAACGATTGTCGGTTCTCGGATAAACGTGTCCAGCCCATTGTCACTTCAGTCTGCTAACTTGAAGAGCAATGTCGGTGACCCTGGTTCTCCGGCGAATTTCTTCATTTTGAATTCTGTCCACCAGAGAAACCCCAGAGCATAGCTCTCTCCATAGCCCTCTGAGCGACTTTGAGCTTGGCGAATATATATATATATATATATATATATATATATATATATATATATATATATATATATATATATATATATATATAAGTATACTTGTGAGCGACCAACATATAAATCTATAATCCAGCCTTATTTATTTATGTATGGGCCATCAACAGGTGTTATTGTAAATTCATTATACATTATTTTAAATAGTTCTAAAAACATACTTAAATCTAATCCTAATTATAGATGCACACAACATTAACATACAGTGAAAGCACAAAAATCTAATAATTATACATACTTAAATGATCTAACATTTAAGTCTGTATAATACGGTGCGTGAATTGTACCACACTGTTGTAGAGAATATTTTGTTTGGAGAGTTGCTGAAGGCCGTTTTTTCGCTAAGATTTAGTTTAAGTTCCCCGTAAATTCACTTCTTCCAATAGAAGACAACACACATTATAATTTTTCTGTTTTTGTTTGCTTGTCGCGGATCTTGGCTAAGTAAAAGTTCTAATTGTCCACATATATACAGCGTCCAGTAACAACAGAAAGCAAATAACATGAAAGCCAACAATAAGATTGACTTAACTTCTTTAACTTAATAGTATACGGTTAAATTTAATCCAATAATAACCCACTGATCCGTGTAGTCTCTAAATTGTTTCGGGACTTCTAATTGTGTTTGTGTACTCGGTTGTTCTTTTGTTTTTTTGGCGACTTGCGAGAACTTCCATTTAGACTTTACACGTACTTACTTTTGTCGTAGTTTTCGTAGGTTATCTAGTATCTAAGTACTACGAAATACACCGGGAATAGAGCGCATGTCATGAATTTCAAGGCGATGTAGAGATGCTTCTAGAAAATCTACTTTTTTCGTGACAAATTCGTCCCTACATCATCGAAATATAAATCCTACTATCCTACTAATATTATAAATGCGAAAGTTTGTGAGTATGGATGTATGTTTGTTACTCTTTCACGAAAAAACTACATACGCTACAATTTGTAATGATTGTATGCAAATTTTTTTGATCGTAATATACCGATACATGTCAATTAAGTCGGAAAATCTGACCTCTGAGAGCTATCTTGACGTACGCTGCCTAAACCATTGGAGTAACACAAAGATGATGTACCGTAGGATTGTTTGTCTTGAATAGTTCTAAATAAAAGTCCGCGACAGCATACATCTACCTTTTATGATGTAAACCACTATGACCAAAATTGTGAACCATAAATTAAGTAAAAAAATATATATATTTATTTAAAATGATCTGTCACGAAACTTAATGTGGCAGACCAAATTCCACGCGAGCGAAGCCGCGGGCAAAGGCTAGTAAATTATATATTAAATAGAATATCGGTGTGAGGGGCTGGAGGGAATAAGAAAGATCCGACTGGAAAGCTTACTGAACCAGGCTAAGGTCCACCCGCGGCACTAATGTCATCATGATGATGATGATCATCGAAATATTCGAGAATCGGCAAAAGAATAAAATTATAGCGTTACGTAGACGAGATATTTGAATGGATTTCTCTTTTCACAGCCCATACGTGTCCCACTGTTGGACATGGGCCACTCTATTTCTGGGGCAATGGACATTACCACACAGACAAGCGTAGTGGATGCTTGTCCAATGTCCTAAGTAACCAGACTCGGAATAAATATCCGTAGGCCATATATATATTTGTTTCGATGCGTGGATCGAACCCGCAACTATTGACCCACACTACGTTTACCGAGACAAAAGTTCAAAAAGCTTGTCAAAAATACGTACGTGTGTCGAAAAACGTAGTGTGGGACGCCCCCCGCGTCCCACATTACAACCGAGACGCGGTCTCCACTCCAGCATTCGTTTGCTCCAACGATTGTCGGATCTCCGACAAACGTGATCAGCCCATTGCTACTTTAGTTTGCTAATTCGCTAAGGCTATGTCGGTGACTTTAGTTCTCTGGTGGATTTGTTCATTCCGAATCATATCTACCAGATAGACTCCGAGCATAGCTCTCTGAGCGACTCTGACCTTGTGTAGTTTAAGTTAGTTTAAGTTCTTAATTTTCTTGATTTAGTTTAAGTTCCCCTTAAATCCATTTCTTCCTTGTCGCGGATCTAAGGCAAGTAAAAATTCTGACTGTCCATATATTTCCTATTATATATACATTTATTTTTTCCATAGGATACAGCGTCCTAGCAATATTGCGTCCTGCCCGTACTCTCTTACGGTGCCAAAACGTGGACACTGACGGTCCGTCTCCTTCACAAACTCAAAGTCGCACGGAGGGCTATGTTCGGAGTTTCTCTGGTGGATATAATTCGAAAGAAATTCGCCGGAGAACCAGAGTCAACGATATAGCTCTTCAAGGGCGGACACGTTTGTCAGAGAACCGACAATCGTTTGAGTAGACGAGTGCTGGAGTGGAGACCGCGACTCAGTAAACGTGTGTGGGACGATCTGCGCAAAGCGGCTGGATTAGATTGGATGCCGAAGCCGAAGATCAGGCTAGGGGGCGCGCTTTGAGTGAGCCCTATGTCCAGCAGTGGACCGCCGCGGGCTGATATTGTGCATTTCCTGGTGGAAAACATGCGACTGAATCGCATGATAGTATGCAGCTAGCCATCCGGAACATATTTTCGTAGCGCGTAGTACGGTGGAACGGTACGGAAAATGATAGCGAATTATTTTTCCGGAACACTTTGGTGAGTTTATTTACTATGATTACAATGTTCCAACCATCATCCAATTACCCGCCACACCCTGTATATTACGGCCTAACTGTAGGCGTTTACAACGCAACTGAGTCCAGCGTAATATTCTGTTATCATTTCTTTATCGGGACAATTCTAAGTAATTATATATAAGTCTATATATACATACTACATACATACATATATATTTTTATTTATGGTATAGGAAAGCAAACGAGAATGGGATCTATCACCCGATGAAAGTGAAAATACTTTGCCAAGAACGGCATATTATTTGTCTTTAGAACGAATAGCCCGGGGAAGTACTACACTCCCGTAGCTTAGGTACCGCGCTTCGTAAGGTGAGCGGTTGTGTTCCGGAGGTCCAACCTGTGGTCACCTGATGAAAAGGATTCAACGCCGCCCACAGACATGCGCAACGCCATAGGCAGTGCGGAAACGTTGTCGATCTTTTAGGAAAGTGTCATTATGGGAGGGGGAAGGGAGAAGGGGAGGGGGAGGGGGATGGGTAGCGGAGGGGGAAGGTAGGAAGGGGTGGGTGGGGCAGGGGAAGGGGGTTAGGCTTCCGGAACTCAATCGCTCACCGTACGAAGCCCGGTGGCTAAGCTGCAACTCAGCCGCCTCTCTTCTGCGGGAGTGTGGTACTTCCCCGGGCAAGCCGGCCCATTCATGTTACAGACAAATATTATGCCGTTCTTGACAAAGTATTCGTCTGCAGCGTGGCTTGACAATATAATGGCGCTCTGAAAGAGACGAAAGGGACAAATAACTCTTCTTACTTGTGGACAGTCAAAAGTTTTACTTAGCGAAGATTCGTGACAAGCAAACCAATAACAGAAAATTAATAATGTGTGTTTTCCTGCTGGATGAAGTGGATTTATTTGGAACTTAAAGCAAAAACTTACTGAAAATCGTCCATCAACTCTCCACCCACCAACCACATACACAACATCAAACACACACTACCACCTTTCCACCTTGTAAACGACACGTGTTTCGCCTCAACATGAGACATCTTCAGGTATAGTAAACTCTACGGAAGACAACCGAAACTTTTGACTGTCCACATAGTGATGGATTTCCGCAAAGTAACGCCTGACCCCATTAATAATCTTGCTCTGTTACTTCTCTCGCAGAATACTCTTTTAAAAATGTGTGATTGTTCTATTACAGACTACATTCGTTGAGTTTTGCGACATGTAATTTAGTATGTGTTATTCTTATCTGTTTTAATTTGTAATAGGTACACGCGTCTACATTTGAGCTCTGAATTTTAAAAAATTAAAAAGCTCTACTCTAATATTGTCATATGTAAATCATTGTTATTCTTTGAAATTGCTACAGCGATGAATGAGTAATGTTTTATTATAATAGAAATAGGGTGGCCATATTTTTTGATGAGAATCATTTTATTGGCAAAAGAAATTTACCTTGCGAATGAGGTTCGAAGGGTGGATAGAGGAAGACCACGAAAAATATACCTTGACCAAATTGCTGAACTTTTTAAGAAAGTCCAGGTCAAGAGTACCCTTAACCGACGGGCTTGCATGAGGAGAGTTATGAGTGTGGAGGAAGCAAGGTAAGTATGCCGGGATCGTAGCAGATCGCTGCCTACCACTACGGGAGAGGTGCGTGACGATATGTATGAAACTTTTACTTGTGGCGAGTTGTGCGGCCAGAAAATATATGTATGTATCTGTAATATGTTTTGCGTGTATGTGTATGTGTGTGCTTGTGCGTCTGTATGTGTTTGTGAGAGGCAAGAGAGTATATTCAATATTAATTATTGTCACAAGGAGAATTTTTAGAACATTTCTTTTTAAATGTGGCTTTAGTAGTATGAAATAAATCTAGGGCTTTCAATAACTTAATACAGTAATACCCTGGACTTAATCGATAGGTGGGACCGAGCGCTATCCGTATAAGTCGAATTCGCGTAAGTCGGGGTGCAATTGTGCATATAAAGACACACAAAGTAATTGGGACAATAATTTATTAAATGGGTGTGAAAATTAAAAAATCGCGTAACCCCGAATTCGCGTATGTCGAGGTAACATAAGTCGGGGTATTACTGCACAGGAATAATGCGTGCGAGATATAACTTAGTTCCGCGTCAAGTTAATTTTTTTTATACAATTATTGTTAAATAAATTCATGTGACGAATGCGAGATTACGGTGTATTTAATGTCAAATACAATTGATATAAAAAAAATAAAGCCAATTCCTAAAACAGCGATCTACACGCTTCGTCACTGACGGTATTTTTCCTAATTTTTTTATTACCAGAGTTATTTACCAGACTCAAAATAAATATTTGTAATCCATACATAAAGTCTTCAACCAGTGCGTCCTGCCCGTACTCTCTTACGGTGCCGAGACGTGGACACTGACAGTCCGTCTCCTCGCCAAGCTCAAAGTCGCTCAGAGGGCTATGGAGAGAGCTATGCTCGGGGTTTCTCTGGTGGACAGAATTCGAAATGAAGAAATTCGCCGGAGAACCAGGGTCACCGACATTGCTCTTCAAGTTAGCAGACTGAAGTGGCAATGGGCTGGACACGTTTGTCGGAGAATCGACAATCGTTGGAGTAGACGAGTGCTGGAGTGGAGACTGCGACTCGGCAAACGTAGTGTGGGACGCCCTCCTGCTAGATGGAGCGACGATCTGCACAAGGCGGCTGGCAGAGACTGGATGCGTGTAACCGAAGATCGGGCTAGGTGGCGCGCCTTGGGTGAGGCCTAGTTCCAGCAGTGGACTGCCGCGGACTGATATATATAATTCATACATATATTTATTCTTTTCACACTATATTATATTATCATATCATACTATATTATAAATAGGAATAAAAAAAGAGCAGGATATAAAAGTACGAATTGACTTTAATTATTGTTGTATAACTTTTTTTTAACAGCCCATATATGTCCCACTGCTGAGCACAGGCCTCTCCATTTCTGGAGGAACGGTCTCTGGATATTTGTAATACATACATATATTTATTCCGATGCGGGGATGGAAACCGCGACCATTGACTCCGCGGGCGTAGGTCCCCGCCACTGAGCCAATTGGTCGACGTTCCTAAATTTATATCCTGCTAAATATCTTATATAACAGATCCCCCCCCACCATATAAATCTAATTAAATAATAATTAATTAAATTTAATCAATGAATTAATATTTGAAAAAAACTATATTAATCAATCAAGTGCCGTGTACACTACAAGTTTAAAAAAAATATATTTGATTGTAAAATGTACCTACTTGAGTGCATTAATCCTACAAATATTATAAATGCGAAAGTTTGTGAGTACGGATGTATGTTTGTTACTCTTTCACAAAAAAGCTACTGGACGGATTTGGATGAAACTTTACAGTAATATAGGTTATACATCGGAATAACATAAATGTAATGATTTTATGTAATTTTGGTCTTAATATAACGATACATGTCGATTAAGTCGAAAAAAATCTGGTCCCTGAGAGCTATCTTGGCGTACGCTGCCTAAACCATTGGAGCTACACAAAGATGATGTACCGTAGGATTATTTGTCTTGTATAGTTCTAAATAAAAGTCCGAGACAGCATATTTGCAAAATTATGAATCATAAATTAAGTAAAAAAAATATATTTATTTAAAAATGATCCGCCACGAAACTTAATGTGGCATACCAAATTCCACGCGAGCGAAGCCGCGGGCAAAAACTAGTAAATAGTATTTTGTTAACGATTTTTCAATCGTTTGTTTCGTCGAATTTGAACGAGATATATAGATTAATATATGTATATATAGGGTACTAAGTCTATTATTATATTTGACAAAAAAGCTTACTAGATTTATAAAAATACAAGAACAACACTTACCTAATGTCCAAGCTTTAGAGAGCGAATGCAATCCTGTAAGGACTAGGAACGTTTATATAGAGATCGCCGCGTGAGGGCGGTTTGGGAATAAGGTAAGATATGGAGTCGATATCACTATAAAAAAATTAATAATATTTTATTATGTATATACTAACGCAAAAAACCAAAAACGCTGTAAATGACACAGAATTGAATAAATATTTATAAGTTTGTTTCCTTTAAAAATCTATGACATACATAGATAATAATCTTCATAAATTTTATGTATTCTAATATTGTTTATGTACAAGTGTTGGTCTTCATGTTGCTAAAAGCGATTTCTTTCAGACAATCATAGAATGGACACAGTGTTGAAAAGATAATTTGATGTGGACTGGTGATACATTTCCGATTGTATATGATAAATGTACGATAGAATGTTATAGAAATCATGAAAATCGTACACTCAAATCATACGAAAACAGATTGCTAAAATATAATATAATTTACTCATATAAAATAATCCACTCGCATATTGACAGTCCAAAACTGCGTTCTCTTTTAAATATTTACACATGCATCAGAACACGAAATCCTTATAAAATGTTTAGTATTAGATCTTATCTTAAGAATAGATCCCGTTATAGTCCCATGGTACGTATTTGTCACCTACATAATATATTTACGGACCACGGTACAGAAACTTTAAATATTTTCAATATCAAAATACATCAGTTAAAGCGATCGCTTCGTGATATCCTTGGCAGCCGATAGATCACAAAATTATTGTTATATCCTTCTTTTTTATATTATATTTCTTATTTATTTTTTTAATTTAATTTTATCTGTTCAATTTTATAGTATTTTATTATTACACAAGTAACCCTATTGTCAAAAATGTAACCACGCTGTGCGCAAATTTAAACAGTCCGGGCGTTGTTAATATATATTGTATTATTAATGGAGTCAGGCGTTACTTTGCGGAAATCCATCACTATATGGACAGTCAAAAGTTTTACTTAGCTAAGATCCGCGACAAGCGAAACAATAACAGAAAATTAATAATGTGTGTTTTTCCGTTGGGTTAAGTGGATTTATTTGGAACTAAAACCAAAAACTTACCGAAAATCGGCCATCAATTCTCCACCCACCAACCACTATACACAACACCAAACACACATTATCACTTTTTCATCTTGTAAACGACACGAGTTTCGCCCCAACACGAGGCATCTTCAGGTATAGTAGACTCTACGGAAGACAACCGAGAAATTTTCCGGTTTCTGTTAACCCGAAACCGAAAAGACTTTTCGGTTGTCTTCCGTAGAGTATGTATATAATAATATATATTTATTGATCAAAGATGAGTTTACAATTTTGTTTCACTGCTTGCCGAACTAGGGCGAACCCTGAACTACGGCAGACAAGTTCCCTTCTGTGACACATTTATGTATTACATATATTATTTACTTGCTATAGGTACTTAATATAACTTTACAAATTTAAAAAAATTTACCAAATTATACAAAACAAAAAAAAAATTTTATGCATATGTCTGAGTCTGAATGTAAATATAAATAAATAAATAATCTATAGATACTCCATACCACCCTTGTTCTGGATACAGTCTCCCGCTGTCAGGCCATACTTTCATACCGCCTCACCGAATACGCGTATCGCCATATAAACGTTAAATATAATAATACACTTAATTAAATGCATCCAGCTAACCAACCCTATTTGCGTTCATGGCCGGAATATTACAGTTTTCGATAAGCATTTTATGGTTTAGGCACAGCCCTGGGAATTGTATTACCAGCAGTTGCTGACTCCTTTCACTCCAGAACGCTCTCTCATTAAATGGGTAAAAGGTGTCGTGACAAAAGCTGAGAAAGAGTTGCTTAGATTGTTTGGCCATATAGCCTCCCGATATGGATGAAAAATGACTGGTAAAAGACATTTTCCTTACAGAAATGAATAGAAGGATCGGTAAGGGTAGATGAAGGTGATTTTTTTGCACGGGTGCACGGGTGTCTCCATTTTTGGAGGGACGGATGTCAACCCACCACGCTTGTCCAATGCGGATTGGCGGGGTTACCAGACTTGGAATAAATATTTGTAATCCATACATATATTTATTCCGATGCGGGGATCGAACCCGCGACCATTGACTCCGCGGGCGGAGGACTGAACTAATTGGTCTTCACTCTCTCATTAAGTGGAGTAAAGAAGGTGTCGTGACAAAAGCTGCGAAAGAGATGCTTAGATGGTTTGGGCATATAGAGAGGATGGATGAAAGACGACTGGCAAAAGAAATTGACCTTGCGGACACGAATGGAATGGTCAGTGGGGGTAGATCAAGGTGAACATACCTTGACCAAATTGCTGAAGTTCTTAAGAAAGACCAGGTCAAAAGTATTAACCGGTGACTTTTATGAAGAGAGTAATGAGTGTGGATGAAGCAAAGAAAGTGTGCTGAGATCGTAGCGGATGGAGATCTGTGGTCTCTGCCTACCCCCTACTGGAAACAGGCGATGAATAGGTATGTATGTACCTATTTCGTTACTAGAGTAAAAAAAATATGAAGTGCAATATATAAGATTATTAATGGAGTCAGGCGTTACTTTGCGGAAATCCATCACTATGTGGACAGTCAAAAGTTTTACTTAGCTAAGATCCGCGACAAGCAAAACAATGCAATATATAAGTGAAATTAACTTTGTTGGCGCAGCGACCCAAAATGGATCTTAGCCTCCGAACAGATCTTACGCCACCGTGCCCTGTCCTGCACCACCTCCTGCCAGTTACAGGCTTGAAGGTAGCGCAAGTCATCTTCGATCATGTCCCTCCAGCGGACCTGAGGCGCCCCACAGGACGTCGTCCAGTTGGGCGACCCACATACGCTCTCTTGATTGCGCGATCCTCCCCCATCCTCTCCACGTGGCCTAACCAACGAAGTCGGTGAGCTTTAGTCTCTCCTATTACATTGGGTTAGGCCACCAGATGCTCGATTTCGGCATTTTTTCGACTTCATTTGGCAGTAAAAGTTATTTTAATTTAATAATTGTGAACCACAGGTACAAACATTCCAAGAACAACCAGAGAATAATTTGGAAAGATCACCGCTATCCATAATGAAATAAATAAATAAAACTCCTTTTATTTCCTGCTTTATTTTTTTTAAATTTAAAGAAAATATTGGATTGTCGCATAATATCGTTCAGTTTTCTAACACTTATCTAAAGTAAAATATATTCTAAAATATAAGCATTTTGTATGTTATATATAATATGAATTTTGTATAAAATATGAACTATATTGAGAAGCTAAGATACACGACAAGCAAAACAATAACAGAAAATTAATAATGTGTGTTTTTTCCGTTGGGTTAAGTGGATTTATTTATATACTTCAGCAATTTGATCAAGGTATATATGGACAGTCAAAAGTTTTACTTAGCCAAGATCCGCGACAAGCAAAACAATAACAGAAAATTAATAATGTGTGTTTTTCCGTTGGGTTAAAAAAACACACATTATTAATTTTCTGTTATTGTTTTGCTTGTCGCGGATCTTAGTTAAGTAAAACTTTTGACTGTCCACATAGTGATGGATTTCCGCAAAGTAACGCCTGACTCCATTAATAATCTTGATCAAGGTATATTATTCTTGATATTTTCCCCTCCACCCCTTCTATCCAGATCCGCAACATAAATGTTTTTTCTCACATATAGAACCAAAATTAAATAATAAAATTAAATTAATCAATTAATATTTCAAAAACTGTATGAACATCAAGTATTATCCACTACAAGTTTAAAAAAATCTATTTGAACTTGAGTAGTAGAATAAAAAAGTATTTTATTAACGATTAAAAATTTGACCAAGATATAGATAAATAAATATTTATAGGGAGAATGTGAATTAATAGTTGGAATTGAAAAATGTGTGTGTGTATTACGCTAAAATAAAAAACCTAACTAATATCTCACACCACTGGTAACTAATAAAAGAGAAATGAGCGAAAAAAATTCGTTGTCTGCACAAAATTGAATATAGAACACTTTGATGTATCATAGACAATAAGTTATACGCGAAAGATATCAATGGATTGTTACACCCTGTTATACGGTGACGTAAAACGAATTATTTCGGACTTTGGGTGCGTGCGAATACATATATATATATATATATATATATATATTTATTTCATATACACGAAACTAAAATTATTATTGATTGCATTTCAATTTTTGTTATTCAATATGATGGCCCATACATATATTTTTTTTATATATTCACGCTTATCCCCCGGCAGGTGTTGGCAGAGATCACTGAGCTCCATCCGCTACCATTCATCGCAGCGAAACGGATCTCTTTTAGTCGCTTTTGCCGTCGTGAGCATCAGGACGTGACGGGTGGCGAACCACGTCACCGTCATTTTCTTATTTATATATATATATATATATATATATATATATATATATATATATATATATATATATATATATATATATATATATATATATATATATATATATATATATATATATTCACGTCTATCCCGCGTTGAGTTCTCCAGTAAATCCACTTCTTACAGTAGAAAACACATTATTATATTTCTGTTTTTGTTATCTTGTCGTAGTCATTTACTCTTATCATAAATAGTTGGCCTCCTTGTGATGCCCATTTCCAATATAACGGCAATAAATCCTCTCATTTCTGGTATGTAGACTGGGTTTTCAATTTTGTACGAGATGGAGGTTTCAAGTTTGGATGATCATGCAAAAACTGTGCGGCGTTATAGCGCTCGTGGCAAAATGAATGCCTCAGGTTAAACTTCTTAATTGTTCACACCATACTTCTCACTGACAAGATATCTCAATTAATTGTTACATATTATTTTCGGGGTAACATCTCTCGAAGTTTTTACTTTGAAATAATTTTAATAATTCACCGGGTAAGAGATGAATGACATACTTTCTAATTATACAGCATGTTATTTAAGTGATAGAAGATGTATTTTATTTATTTATTTATTAAACCTGATTGGCGTAGTGCTTGTTCGACTCTAGTGTGACTAGTGAAAGTTAGATTTGGCAGAAGAGTCATGAAAGGAAACTGAATTCGGTGGAATTAAGAGCGTTGAGATGTATGTATGCAGAAACAGAAATAGAAGTAGAAAAATACTTTATTCATGACACCTTTTTCGTTACAATAGCTAAAATTAAAACCTTAATAATATTATAATATACGTGTGATAGTGGATCGAACTACACGCGAGGCAATGATAGTTGATATTAGTGTTCCGCATGACGAGAATCTCATTAAAGCGGAAAAAGATAAATAAAATACATAGACCTCGCGCATGAGATTTCCGCCATGTGGCACGTTGATTCAACTGTCATTGTACCCACAGTGGTCTCTGTGAATGGACTTATCGGTAAAAATTTGGACGCCCATCTGTCCAAGTTAGGTTTAGGTAAGTGGGTTAAATTCAAAATTCAAAAAGCAGCCATATTGTGCACGGCTAGGATCGTGAGATGGTTCCTTTCCTTGGAAGCATAATCCTTCGTGTGCTTGGTTTATCCCGCCACGAAGGATTAATAACCCTAATGATAATATTATTTTTATAGATTTTTTTTATATTAATAATATTGTTATTAAGAGAAAATTATGTATATAAAAGATTATAATATACAAATAAATAGACAAAACAAATTAATTTTAATCTAACAAGTGTCATAAAATGGTTCTTGCTCAGCATACGCCGGGCGTTCTATTGGAGCACCTGGCGTTGGTTTTCAGCGAGAACCAACGTGGTCAAATCACGGACCACAGTAACGACATTCATACACACATACATACACATACATCCACATATATACTACTAATCACACATTCAATGCAATAAACTTACATACATATATACATATAGTCACGCCTGTCACCCTGTAGGGTTAGGCAGAGAATACAGATCTCCATCCGCTACGATCCCAGCACACCTACCTAGCTTCCTTCACACTCATCCATCTTTTCATCCATCCTTTCTCTCACATTCATCGTAGCGAAACGGCTCTCCGTTAGTACGCAACTTCATGCAGTATTAATAAATAAAAAACGCGTTATTTTTTTTCAGTAATCATTACAAATTTCGTATTAGGTCCGCGAAGTTCAGAAGATCAGTGTCTGAAATTTGTTTAGTACTTTACCGGGATTCCCCTATTCGATTACCTACCTGAAATGCGGTCGTCTAAATTTTAGCAAACCCCACAAGTGTCACGATAAAAACAACAATACTCTGACCGTAATAGACTTAATTTTACCTTTTCGTTTAGTTTACTTCGAATTATTATATTTCCCGTTCAGGTTCAGAGTTCTCTCGATGTGCCCAAACCATTAAGCATTCATTTTCAACTTTTGTCATAATAAAGATTACAATAAAATATACGCGTGAATCCAATAAACCTTAGTGGTTTTGCTGGGCTCACATACCTTTTACTTCTACTTAATAATTAAATAAGCTAATAGAATATAAGCTAATAAAATATTGGATCTTTTACGTAATAGTGATAGAGTTACGAATATTATTAAGTTTTTTTCCATGCATGAAGCCAGAAATACGAGGACTATTCTAAAAGTGCCAAAAACTTAGGCGTTCTTATAGATCACAATCTCTCTTGGCATGTGCACATTGCAGAGGTAAGCAGGAGGGTGTTTAGCTCCTTTCATTCTCTCAAGCGAATCCAAAAATTCTTGCCTCTTAATACTAAAATAACCCTTGCCCAATCTCTTCTTCTTCCACTTCTAGACTATGCTGATGTCTGTTTCCTTGATGCAACAGAAGAGCTCCTTGACAAACTCGAGCGTCTGCAGAATTTGTGCATCCGCTTCATTTTTGGACTTCGGAAGTACGATCATGTATCGGAATTTCGGGTCCGGTTGAAGTGGTTGCCTATTCGTCGAGATACTCACATCCTTTCTTTACTTTACTCTGTACTACATAATCCCAGATCTCCAGCATATCTTCAGGAGCGTTTCCAGTTTCTTGTCCCCAGGGATCAGCCCTGTCGCACGTCCTCCTCCCTTCTCCTTCGTATTCCTCCGCATTCTTCCAGCCGTTACGGTGGCTCATTCACTGTACACGCAGCGCGCTTGTGGAACTCTCTCCCACATACTATACGTGATAGCCTCTCACATATGTATATAAGATAGATATATATATATATATATATATATATATATATATATATATATATATATATATATATATATATTCTCTTATTTATATATTATTATATTATATATTATTAATATTTATAATTTTATATATGTATGGTTTTATATAGTATGTATTGTTATGTATATTATTATTATATTTTGTTGTTGTACACTTATTTCTATCCTCACAGTTACCTTATCTCTCTTTCACTCCTGGGTTTGCTGGAAGAAAACTTAATTTTGAGTTAAGCTCGCCCTTGTACATCTTCTTTCCTTTTAATTTTTGTTTGTATTTCCTGTTTTGTGTACAATAAAGTATTAAATAGACTCCCTTAGAAAAAGTCTAGCAGTTGAAATTTGCAGCACTATGAGCAGAACTTCATATCTAAGAGATGTTACTATGGAAAAGGTGGAAAACAAGGTGATTTGTATCGAAGACCAAATTCAAAACCTGATCTCAGTTGATACCTATGTTATTGTAAATATGGATTTATCAAACACCTCAAAATCAGTGCTACCTAATCTATGTAGTATAATGAATTCAATAGGTAGGTTTTCTTTAAGGATTTTTTACTTAAATAAATAACTGAATTGAGAACATATTAAGAGTTTATTTCGTTTTACAAAACCATGTATAAACACATGTAAAATCGAAGATTTCATTTTACCACGGTTTTGTGGGGAATCTAACTTCAGTGTAAATAGCGGAATAAGTGTATACTTTACTTACATAGCTACAAACTAACCTAACTACACAATACATATATTTCTACAGTGGTGGAGTCACGCTGCAGACGAATACTTTGTCAAGAATGGCATAATATTTGTCTGTAGCACGAATGGGCCGGCACGCCCGGGGAAGTACCACACTACCACATGAAACCGGTGTCTAAGTGGTAACTTAGTTACCGGAGGCCCAAACCCCCCCCAATCCCCTCCCACTCCCACAATGACACTTTCCTTGAAGGTCATGTTAAAAAAATATCAGGTAGGTGCGCAACTAAGTTCTCGCTGTTTTTGATTAGACAGCTCCAGCAGTAAGTGTTGGTCGATTTTGACACATCCAAAACGTCATGAACCAAGGAAAGACATCTGGTAAACCAACCGCTCTGACACGTAAGTGATTTTATTGTATCGTCATATACTTTTAGTAGTGTGAAAATGTCTGATTTTGTGTCAAATTATCGTCATTTACAGGAAGTGTTACTTTTCGAATTAAAAAAGTTTATAGAAATGCTGCTCCAAGTGAAACGACGTGCCGCGATTGGTTCCGTCGCCTTGAAGACGGTGATTTCGACGTTGACGATGGTCCACGCGAAGGAAGGCCAAAAACATACGAAGACGCTGTATTGGTGAAATTGCTGATCCATGGCATACGCAAGAACAGCTTGCCGACCTTATCTTGACGGAATTGAAGTTGGGAACGTCAACTTATAGTCTGCACAAACATTTTTATTTCCAGTCAAAACTGAAATCTTAGGTGAAAGCTACGTACATACTGTGAAAATTAAATATGTCCGAACGCACAGAGTAATTTCTTGATAGAGACATTATATAATTTTATGACATTATATTATTATTCCATATCCATCAGATTGTTATATAATTAATATAATATGACATTTTATTAATTATATAACAATCTGATGGAGATTAGAAAATACATAAATATCATAAAAAATTTTTTAGTGGTAGAGTCACGTTGCAGACGAATATTTTGTCAAGATATTATTCGTCTGTAGCATGAATGGACCGTCTTGGACGCGGAAAAGTACCACACTCCCGCAGAAAACCGGCGTCTGAGTGGTACCTTAGCTACCGCGCTTTGTACGGTGAGCGGTCGAGTTCCGGAGGCCCCACATCCTCTCCCTCCTTCTACCCCCTTCGCATTCCCACTCCCATAATAACACTTTCCTTAAAGGTCGCGCTCGCGCTGCCTATGGCGCTGCGGATGTCTATGGGCGGCGTTTATTGCTTTCCATCAAGTAACACGCCTGCTGGATTGCCTTCCTATCCCATAAAAAAATCTCTACAGCTTTATTACTCTGTGGCACATATCAGACGTAAGGACTAATAAAATTAGAGTTCTACACAAACAGACTCATTAGACTAAACTCGCATTATCAGTGACTGGGGAATGTTTCGTTCGCTTTATCCAAACCCGACGATCTGTTTACGAGTTCTGGATGAGCGGAGATCCAGTAAGGTGCGCTTTTTCCGAAACTTCGTTTTACACACCACCACTATTTAGAACTAACTACCTTCAGCGTTTTTTCCGAGAGGATATGACATCGGAACTTTCAAAAAAACAAACCTATATATGCCTTAAAGGTTCATCATCAAAAATCTCGAAATCGTATTGGTACACGGGTACGCGACCCCGGCCTCCCGAGCTACTACCGTATCACTCCTCGTCTTCCGTTGCGTTAGTATCATATCCCTATCATCGTGTCTAAAGCCATCCTACCTTTCTTATCTATCCTTTTCCCTTCCTCTCCACCAATCTACGGTCTACTTACATACCAGAAGAAGATAAGCCTAATAGGAGATATCATTTTCGTAAATTTGAATTAAATAAATTATAGATGAAATCTCATCATCTAGTAATTTGTATAAAATATAAAAAACCCATTTCTACTATTATTTCACTCCCCCTATATGCATATATATATATATATATATATATATATATATATATATATATATATATATATATATATATATATATATATATATATATATATATATATATATATATATATATCATGCGCCTATGCCCCGCAGGGGTTGGCAGTGACCACAGAGCTCCATCCGCTGCCATTCATCGCAGCGAAACAGCTCGTCATTGGTCGCTTTTCGCCCTCGTGAGAATCAGGACGTGACGGGTGGCGAACCACGTCACCGTCATTTTTCGACAAATTAGGTATGCATATATCTAAAAAAAATTTATATATTTCAATCAATTCGTTAATAAAATACTTTTTTATTCATCCATTCAAGTTCAAATGCATTTTTATAAACTTGTAGTGAATGACACTTGACATTAAAATAGTTTTTTTCAAATATTCATTCATTAAATAATTTTATTTTTATATAGGAGAAAAAAAATATATTATATATTTAGTAAGATATAAATTTAGGTACAAATACCGTGAGTGACGAAGCGTGTAGATTGCTAGAAAAAAGTAGGTATTGTTTTATTTTTTTTATTTATATATATTCACGGCAATCCCCCGCAGGGGTTGGCAGAGACCACACAGCTCCATCCGCTACCATTCATCGCAGCGAAACGGCTCTCCATTGGTCGCTTCTCGCCCTCGTGAGAATCAGGACGTGACGGGTGGCGAATCACGTGGCCGTCATTTTTCAACAAATTAGGTCTTATGTGTTAGTGAATCCCACAAGTCGCAAAGGAGGATGGAGTTCAGCCCCAGCAGAGCCCTGCATATTGAGGTAAGGCACCATAGTACCCGGGGAGCCCGATCCCGGGACGGTCGGCGCGCTTGCGACTAAGCTCGCCCTTAGCCACGCATCCTTTGGCACGGCAGACCGTGGATTGGCGGAGAGGAAGGAAAAGGATAGAGAAGGAAGGAAAGGGCAGGAAAGGAAATGCGGATTGCGGGGGGATTACCAGACTCGGAATAAATATTTATAAATCCATACATATATTTATTCCGATGCGGGTACGAACCCGCGATCATTGACTCAGCTGGCGGAGGGCCCCGACACTGAGCCAATCGGTAACTAATTGTGAAAAATAAAAAATTTTTTAGTTATTCCCTCGTGTCTGAGGTGATGATTTTAAATTTTCGCGCAGTTTCGGTAAACGGGACTATTTGGCGTCCCGGATTTGTGTTTGGGGACAACGGGACAGGTGGCTGAAAAAAAGCAGAATCCCGTACGAAAAAAGACGGTCATAAGTAGTGAGTTCGCACTTTCAGTAGATGATCTATCTCCAATGGCATCTGTTCATCCCCTGATAACTATATAAGAAAATCCACGCGATATTAATATAATGTCAGGAAAATATTATTAATTTCAAATTTATTTGTTCCCGCTCAAGAAATGAAATGCAATCAAGACGTGCTATTTCCAGTAACCGCAAGTGACACAAAATTGTTCCAGAAAAATCATTCGCTGTTTTTAATATTAAAAGTGTAAAAATTCTAATATAGAACTTTGATAGGAGGTAATGCTAAGATATTTTTTATTTATACATTTGGCACAAAAACAAATTTCAGTCTTATAGAATAATATATGGACAGTCAAAAGTTTTACTTAGCTAAAATCCGCGACAAGCAAAACAATAACAGAAACCGGAAAATTTCTCGGTTGTCTTTCGTAGAGTCTACTATACCTGAAGATGCCTTGTGTTGGGGCGAAACACGTGTCGTTTACAAGATGGAAAAGTGGTAGTGTGTGTTTGGTGTTGTGTATAGTGGTTGGTGGGTGGAGAATTGATGGCCGATTTTCAGTAAGGTTTTGGTTTAAGTTCCAAATAAATCCAATTAATCCAACAGAAAAACACACATTATTAATTTTCTGTTATTGTTTTGCTTGTCGCGGATCTTAGCTAAGTAAAACTTTTGACTGTCTAAATAGTGATGGATTTCCGCAAAGTAACGCCTGACTCCATTAATAATCTTAAAGAATAATATATAATATAAACTTGACAATGCTTGGACTCTTATGGTTTGCGTGGTGGCTACATTTTGACAATAGGGTTACTTATACTTTTATAATAATGAAATACTATATAAATTAAACAGATTAAATTAATTTATAGTTACATATACTTTTATATAAAAACAGTGCCAGTCTTTTTTAAAACAATACCTACATAGACGGACTTACTTTTTGTCATTAAAAAGGAAAAAACAAATTCTACATATAATCTGTGTCTTGAATTTACATTTTTGACAATTAAAAAAATGTCTGTCAGTATTGAAAATAAAATGTAATAATAATCCGGCGAATAACCGATAAATCTCCAGGTAAAATATAATATATATTTTTTTAATCTCAGATTACATTTTGAAACAGGAAATTAGTTCGAGAAAAAAATTTTAAAATTCAAACAACCGTTTCGCACGGCTGAATGAAATATCTGTTTAATCTTTATACAATTTTTATTTGCATTTTTATATTAAAATAAAAAAGTACGTTGTTATTTCTAATATTCAAAATACATAGGTTTATCATTTTCACCTCAACTTTCTCGAGAAAGGGATGCTTAGATGGTTTGGGCATATAGAGAGGATGGATGAAAGACAACTGGCAAAAGAAATTTACGTTGCGAATGTGGATGGAAGGGTCGCTAGGGGAAGACCACGGAAAACATACCTTGACCAAATTGCTGAAGTTTTTAAGAAAGGCCAGGTCAAGAGTACCCTTAACCGGCGCGCTTGCATGAGGAGAATATTGAGTGTGGAAGAAGCATGGGAAGTATGCCGAGATCGTAGCAGATGGAGATCTGTTGTCTCCCCTAGGGGAGACAGGCGTGACGATATGTATGTATGTATGTATAATTCTCATTGGATTTCTCTGGCATTCCTCAGGAGTTGTCATAGCCTAAGCGAGTTGTAAGACTAAAAAAAAAAGTAGTTCACAATTTTGTTCCTCACAAACCCCGCTCATTGTTTTCGTTTCACGCACCACTATCCCGTGGAACCAGCCACCACCAGCGGTGTTTCTGAATCGACAAGACATTGGAACTCTTCCGCAATGCCCATAGCACTGCGGATGCTATGGGGCGGCGTTGATTGCTTTCCATTAGGTGACACGCCTGCTCGTTTGCTTTCGTTTTCCATGAAAAAATAGCATACCAAACCGACTTTGAGCTTGTAGAGTGATGGGGGAGGCGAATTCATGATGCCAAAGACGTTCGTCTTCAAGCCTAAGAAGTATGTGAAGTAGTTATTTGTCTGTAGCGTGAATGGGCCGTCTCGCCCGGGGTAGTAACCACACTCACGTGGATAATCGATTTCGATTCGAATTGTATGTAATTGTATGTACGAAATACAAAAAAGAGGGATATAAGGCTTTTTTGTGTGTTTATGTTGTCTATGTAAATGTGTCTGTGTACATGTGTGTGCGCTCGTGTGTTCGCCTGCCTGTACACTTATACATACGTGAGTATTCTCTCCGTTTCTTTGTGGGACAGATAAAATAGTCACTTTATATTATAAATATATATTAATATTATAAATCGATTCTGTTTTTCAGATCCACCAAAATAGTACAATAGACCTCAGTGTATTTTGGAAATTAAAATTACAAGAATGCATTATTAAAAGGGGGCCATTTCGAAAATGCCTCCTAGCGCCGACCCGAGAATTCGGAAACTGGACGAGACCTCCCTCAAGAGGTTGAAGGAGGGACGCACCGGTCCATGCAACGAGTGCATATGTAATCTGATAAACCCCCCACGCCCCCCATTCAATCTCAAGAACGCGCTGAGGACGGCGTATGACAACATTCAGATGGTGACCGATTGTGCCTCCAAGCGATTCGAGAAGTTTGTCCGAGCGTCGATTTCCAATCCTAAAGTAACGGAATCGAACGATAGACTTTCCAAAGGCAAACAATCAACCATCAAAAAGAGTAAAAAGACTAAAAGCAAAAGGTAGAATTTCTCATTTTTCTTTTAAATTGATGACTAGATGACCCGGCTAACTTCGTTTCACTTACAATTTATTTAATTCAAATTAACGGAAATTATATCTCGCGGCTTATATTCTCCTGGTATGTTAGCCAATCGGACGGCTCAGTGGTGGGGCTCTTCGCCCGCGAAGTCACTGGTCGCGGGTTCGATTCCCGCATCGGAACATGTATATATAATATATATATATATATACCCCCCAATCCGCATTTCCTTTCTTCTCTATCCTTTCCCTTCCTCTCCGCCAATCCACGGTCTGCCGTGCCAATGGATGCGTGGCTAGGGGCGAGCCTAGTCGCAAGCGTGCCAACCGTCCCGGTATCGGGCTCCCACGGGTACTATGGTGCCTTACCACAGCATGCAGGGCTCTGCTGGGGCTGACCTCCATCCTCCCTTGCGGCTCGTGGGAGTTAATATACCTAATTTGTTGAAAATGAAGGAGACGTGGTTCGCCACCCGTCACGTTCTGATTCTCACGAGGGCGAAAAGCGACTAATGGAGAGCCGTTTCGCTGCGATGAATGGTAGTGGATGGAGCTCTGTGGTCTCTGCCAACCCCTGCGGGGGATAGGCGTGAATATATAAAAAAATATGTTAGTAATTAGGTATGCAATACTTTTCTGCTATCGCAAAAATGTGTATAATTTTTTGATGTGAAACATCTTATCGCGGGGTATAGCAGTGAAATCGTAGACGGAGACGTCGTCTCGATTCAGGCTACGCTCCCCTCCACTCGACTCCATACAGGGTCACTTACACGCGGCTGTGACGGTAGACACCGAGACGTCGTCTCGATTCAGGCTACGGTCCCCTCTACTCGACACTTCCACCACGCTTCTCGTTTTTTTTTAATAGTAGCATTGCTAATTTTTTGCATGTCTTGCAGCAAAAAATGCAAATAGCTTCCAACGAACATTCCAAAACAAGTCAATTGGCGTACGATTCAATCAGTTCTCCTTAAAACACTTTTGATGTTGGAATCATGTCTTTATCAGACCTAAGGAAGCTAGATAAAATCTCTTTGAAAAAGCTAACAGAAGGAAAGGGGCCTTGCGATGAATGCATCTGTCACATTCTAGCACCCTCACAAAGAAGATCAATATTCCAAAAAATCATGGACTTCATCTCTATGAAAAAGAGAACGATAAAGAGTTCAGAGCAGCAGACGTCAAAATCTAAAAAAGGGAAGGGCAAACAAAAGAAAGCTTCACCGCAGAGTAGCAGCGATTCAGTTTCTAGCAGGTCGTCGACGGGCAAAGGGAGAAGCAAGAAGACGGGGAAAGGTGAGAATAGAAGTCAACCTAAAAAAAGCAAAAGTAAGGCCGGCAAAAGGAAGTGAGAGATTGACAAATTGTAATGTAATATTGCGAAATAAAAATATATTTACAACCTCTCGTTAAATTTTTTACAATAATCTTTAATTTCAGAGTAACTAGGTATAAAAAAATAAATTAAAGTCAATTCCTACTTTTGTATCCTGATATAATAAGAAAAGGGTGTATAGTTTTAAATACATAATCCAACAAACCAATATGTATATTTTTTTAGGAAATAGTCTAGCAACTATGCGACTTGAAATCTTCAATCACGATCCGGCAAGGAACGTGTTAAGATAGAAATATTTTTTTATGGGATAGGAAGCCGCTCACCGCACGAAGCGCGATAGCTAAGCTACCATTCAGACGTCGGTTTTCATGCGGGAGTGTGGTACTTCCCCGGGGCGAGCCGGCCCATTCATGCCACAGACAAATATTATGCCGTTCTTGACAATGTATTCGTCTGCAGCGTGGCTCTACCACTATTATAGTAATATGTAAAATAAATATGAATAATCAAGGTGATACAAATATGTATTTATTGATAAATCGATAAATTTACGACTAACTATTAAAGGGTTGAGTGTATTCATCATGCCATATTGCCATGCAACTAAATTACTCTTTATATAAAGTGTAATGGCTTCTGTAAACATACTTTCCGCATTAGCTGGCTATTTAGCGAATGGCTTGGACCACTTTGTGGGTTATTAAATACTTGAATATCGACTCTACATACGCGTCGACTCACAATAAATTATTTGAAAACCAACTATAATGAATACCAAGGCAACAACAAGGCAACTGTACAAGACACAAGTCAGGCCACACATGGAATACTGTTCTCACCTCTGGGCCGGGGCTCCCCAGTATCAACTTCTTCCATTTGATCGCATTCAAAGTCGTGCGATCCGAATCGTCGATGACCAAGATCTCACCGATCGGCTTGATTCTCTAGCGCTGCGGAGAGATGTATCATCTCTCAGCATTTTTTACCGCTTCGATCATGGGGAGTGCTCCGAGGAATTGTTTGGAATAATTCCCGCCGCCGAATTCCACAAACGCACAACTCGCCGTAAAGAAAAATTTCATCCCCACCATCTGGATGAGTGGCGATCTACTACGGTTCGATTTCTCTCGTAACTTCTTTCCACGCATAGGCCTCCCCCATGGAGCGCCACCTAGCCCGATCTTCGGCTACACGCCAGTAAAAGTGTAGACATTAGTCACAATGTTTAAACTTTTACAACTGATGCTTTGTATATACATATTATGATGTGAGCATTAAGAAGTATGTGTGGTGTAACATTTTTGTTTTTATATATATTCACGCCTATCCCCCACAGGGGTTGGCAGAGACCACAGAGCTCCATCCGCTACCATTCATCGCAGCGAAACGGCTCTCCATTAGTCGCTTATCGCCCTAATGAGAATCAGGACGTGACGGGTGGCGAACCACGTCGCCGTCATTTTTCAACAAATTAGGTATATTGAATTCGTCTCAGTGAATCCCACGAGCCTCAAGGGAGGATGGAGGTCAGCCCCAGCAGAGCCCCGCATGCTGAGTTAAGGCACCATAGTACCCGGGGGAGCCCGATCCGGGACGGTCAGCACGCTTTCGACTAGGCTCGCCCCTAGCCACGCATCCATTGGCACGGCAGACCTTGGATTGGTGGAGAGGAAGGTAAAGGATAGAGAAGAAAGGAAAGGGCAGGAAAGGAAATGCGGATTGGGGGGGAGGGTTACCAGACTCGGAAAAAATATTTATAAATCGATATACATATATTTATTCCGATGCGGGAATCGAACTCGCGATCATTGACTCCGTGGGCCGAGGACCGCGCCACTGAGCCAATCGGTCGTGTAACTTTGAATGATAGAAGAATAAAGAATGAAGATATAAGGGAGCGATGTGGAATAAAAAGGGTGTTGTTACAAAAGTTGAGAAAGGGATGCACAGATGATTTGGACTGGTATTGATTGATTCATATAGTGAAAAATGGACTTCAATTTTGAGTGCGTCTTTAGATCCGAAGGAACATTAATATATATTTGATAAATCGTCTTTAAAGGGGAGAAATAAAAGAGTATTAATGGAGTCAGGCGTTACTTTGCGGAAATCCATCACTATGTGGACAGTCAAAAGTTTTACTTAGCTAAGATCCGCGACAAGCAAAACAATAACAGAAAATTAATAATGTGTGTCTTTCCGTTGAGTTTAGTGGATTTATTTGGAACTTAAACCACAAACTTACCGAAAATCGACCATCAACTCTCCACCCACCAACCACTATATACAACGCCAAACACACACTATCACTTTTCTATCTTGTAAACGACACGTGTTTCGGCCCAACACGAGGCATCTTCAGGTATAGTAGACTCTACGGAAGACAACCGAAAAGTCTTCCGTAGAGTCTACTAACAGTTTCGTTGGCTGGTAGAGGATGCCCAATTGCATTAAGCCGCCTTTTGTGCATTATGTGAAAAGAATAAAGAATAAAGAATGCAAAGACACAAGATTCGATTTGCTTAGTGTGCAAAGAATATTAACAGTTGGTGTAACGACGAGCGCCATCGCGCTCATCGCCACTCCAACTAAATCTGACACGAGCGCGATGGCGCTCGCGAGATAAGTTGCTGTAGTTGAGAGTAGAGGTCGGAGGTCTGACGGTAAGATTTCTTTGGCATTTTTAAGTATATATGTGAATAAAAAAACAATGTTACTAAAATGGTTAAATAAAATAAAATATAGCGAGAATGTAAACTAATATAACATAGTATATGTAATAGTGATACGTAGTAAATGAAAAAAGATAGAAAACTAAATTTATTTTACCTAAAATCTATCTTTATTTGACTAAATAAACGCGTTACATGAAAATATTAATCTAGATTAGGTTCGTAGACTGGATACAATAAAATATAGTTTCGTTTATATGCCAAAATAGGCCTCTGAAAATATGAGTCCTTAATTTTAATATAAAGGTAATATATATATATTTTTTCTTATGATTTTTGTAAATAACGAACCATAAATTGCTATGCAATTTTTATCAAATTTTTCGTAGAGAATACAACGCTCTCGAGTGCTGGAGTGGAGACCGCGTCTCGGTAAACGTAGTGTGAGACGCCCCACGGCTAGATGGTGCGACGATCTGCGCAGGGCGGCTGGCAGAAACTGGATGCGTGTAGCCGAAGATCGGGCTAGGTGACGCTCCATGGCGGAGGCTTACGTCCAGCAGTGGACTACCGCAGGCTGCTGATGATGATAACACACACAAAAAAGTTCTGATATCATTTTTCGATGAATCAACTCAGTCAGACGTTATTCGAGGTTGCATAAACGCCCTAATAAATTTTCATCTATATATATATATATATATATATATATATATATATATATATATATATATATATATATATATATATATATATATATATATATATATATATATATATATATATATATATATATATATATCATTTATAAATTTTCATCGTTAAAATGTATCACATCCTCATGGAGTATCGGAATTAAGTGGTAGCATTTTCATCCCCATGTTTCATGTGGTTCACAAGGCTTCCCATTAAAGGCTCCCCCTTTCATTATTTATACAATTACTTCTGTAGCTGACCAGTAGCAGTGGAATTCAAAAGCGGGAATCATTCCGGACAATCCCTCAGAGCACCCCCCATGGTAATGGCGATGGTACATTTAAGCGCTCATCCTCATTCCCCTCTGTGATCATGCGCCTTTGATGGTCTATGGAAATCAACCACATACCATCACGAGATCACCGCTTGATTCGAACTAAGTTCTAAGATGTCGCATAGCGAGTGTCCCAGAACTCAACGTCAAGCCGAAACGGGGTGACACGATTGATTGTAACCATCATGAGAGAGAGAGACATTTTTAGAATCTCAGTAAAAAATAATGACACAATTGCCCCAAGTTTCCTAGAATTAAGACTATTTGTTAAATTATGAATGTAAAATTTTCAAAATTTGTCGACTTTGAAAGGCCCTCCTTTAAAAAAAAAGTACTAGAGTGCCTTGGCAAGTGCCATTAAAAGTTGGCGCATTTAATCAGGATTGTAAAATGGTACAATACTTGTTAGTTTCATACTAAAAAATACGAGTGAAAAAATAAAAACCTCAAGTAGCCCGATTTTTGCTAACGCATTTCACTCGGTTTAAATGTTTTTATTCGCATAAGCTCTTGCTAGGTTCTTAATTTTAAGATCTTCAGATAGATATTTTTTTTCTGATTTACCTCATGATGGTTACAATCAATACTGTCACCTCGTTTCGGCTTAACGTTGAGTTCTGGGACACCCTGTACACATGAAACAATTTCTAAACTTTATTTAAAAATATTTTATCGCTAATCCACGACGAGAAGTGAGTGACGTTAGTATACAGAGTGTTCGGGCCGTTTGTATTGATTGTGATGCCGAATATATAGAACTGGTCTCGCCCAGTGCGGAGCTGTGAAAAAAAAAACACAAATTAAAACAATAGAACGGAATAGAACAGAAGAGAAGGAAGAAGAAGGCGTTCCATATATAGCTAGAACCCTTGAGAAACTCATGTTTCGTACTCACGATCTTAGCAATTATTATGAACTAGCTTCTGCCCGCGGCTTCGCTCGCGTGAAATTTGGTCTGCCACATTAACTTTCGTTACAGATCATTTTAAATAAATATATTTTTTTTACTTAACAGTAAAATTATCATTACAAATTGTAGCCTATATGTTATTCCGATGTATAACCTATATTATTGTAAAGTTCCATCCAAATCCGTGCAGTAGTTTTTTCGTAAAAGAGTAACAAACATACATCCATACTCACAAACTTTCGCATTTATAATATTACTAGCCTTTGCCCGCGGCTTCGCTCGCGTGGAATTTGGTCTGCCACATTAAGTTTCGTGACAGATAATTTAAAATAAATATATTTTTTTTACTTATTAGTAAAATTATATTACGACCATAATTACTTAAAATCATTACAAATTGTAATTGCCTATATGTTATTCCGATGTATAACTTATATTATTGTAAAGTTCCATCCAAATCCGTGCAGTAGTTTTTTCGTAAAAGAGTAACAAACATACATCCATACTCACAAACTTTCGCATTGATAATATTACTAGCCTTTGTCTGCGGCTTCGCTTGCGTGGAATTTGGTCTGCCAAATTAAGTTTCGTGACAGATCATTTAAAATAAATATATTTTTTTTACTTATTAGTAAAATATATTACGACCAAAATTACTTAAAATCATTACAAATTGTAGCCTATATGTTATTCCGATGTATAAGCTATATTACTGTAAAATTCAAATTCATCTAAATCCGTCCAGTAGTTTTGTGTGAAAGAGTAACAGGATGTATCCATACTCACAAACTTTCGCATTTATATTATTAGTAGGATTAAATAGGAAAAATATGAAGGATTATTTATTTGAAATAATCTAAAGAGTGATGAAAAATGAAGGAAACTAATTTATCGGATAAAGATTTAATAGTTGTGATTTGTTATTTCAAAATGTATGCCTTGACGGAGGAATCATTTCATATTTTTGACTGTAATTTTGAATCACCTTTCCCACTACTGGGCACGGGTTTATATTCCTGGAGGACTACCACTAACTAAGCCAATTGGTCGTCAATGTGAAATACTTATAAATAAATAATATAGACTTTTAATTCCTTTTAATGATACAGATTTACAAATAATATACTTAGGGCTTACAATACCGGGATTCCGGGATCCCGAATACCGGAATCCCGGACGATTTTTGTCCGTTATTAAAAACTAAAAGTATTTATGTAAAAATACCAGTATTTTGGTATTACATTAGTTGATAAAAACTTAATTTATGCACAATATAAATCTAATTAAAATAATTAATTAATTAATTACAAGAAATTTTTTTTTTGAAGATATACAATTTCATTGTATTAAAATCTATATCAGGCACATTTATTATTATACATTATATGGACAGTCAAAATTGATGGAGTCAGTGGAAGTTGACAGTTGAAGACAACCGAAAAGTCTTCCGTAGAGTCTACTATACCTGAAGATGCCTCGTGTTGGGGCGAAACACGTGTCGTTTACAAGATGGAAAAGTGATAATGTGTGTTTGGTATTGTGTATAGTGGTTGGTGGGTGGAGAATTGATGGCCGATTTTCGGTAAGTTTTTTGGTTTAAGTTCCAAATAAATCCACTTAACCCAACGGAAAAACACACATTGTTAATTTTCTGTTATTGTTTTGCTTGTCGCGGATCTTAGCTAAGTAAAACTTTTGACTGTCCACATAGTGATGGATTTCCGCAAAGTAACGCCTGACTCCATTAATAACATTTATTACACATACCGAGACGAGTATAGCACCATCGAGAAGCGGCGGTGTCGGCAATATAAAGCGATTGTTTATGTTTTACGTCTGCTACCCAATGAATAGGTCTCGTTTATACAAATACATAAAGTGTGTAACACAAAAATTATTATAAATATTTCTTGCTTCTTTAATTATATATTTTTTTATATATATATTCACGCCTATCCTCCACAGGGGTTGGCAGAGACCACACAGCTCCATCCGCTGCCATTCATCGCAGCGAAACGGCTCGTCATTGGTCGCTTTTCGCCCTCGCGAGAATCGGATCGCGTGGCGAACCACGTCACCGTCATTTTCGACAAATTAGGTATATTAAATTCGTCTTAGTGAATCCGACGAGCCGCAAGGGAGGATGGAGGTCAGCCCCAGCAGAGCCCCGCATGCTAAGTTAAGGCACCATAGTACCCGGGCCCGATCCGGGACGATCGGCACGCTTGCGACTAGGCTCGCCCCTAGCCACGCATCCATTGGCACGGCAGACCGTGGCTTAGCGAAGAGGAAGGGAAAGGATAGAGAAGAAAGGAAGAATTATATATATATATACGTACCTATTATATGTAAAATGTAACATATAATTTAATATGTACTTTTTTTACTTGCACGATTTTTTGTATCTATCTACTCCTACTCTTTATGTAATAAAATAAATAATATCTATTCATTACAGAACAATATTTATTGGATTTCATATATTATTTGTTAACGAGTCAATATAACAAGTGAGATAAGTAAAAATTTATTATTTCTAATTTTAAATATCAAATACCGGTGTTCAGATTTTAGGTCGGTATTATAAGCCCTAAATATACTTAATAATATATAAAAACTAATTGATAGAATATGTATGTTGTACTAATTGTAAAATGTATAGAGCCAGGCTGACGCCGGTTTGCTGCGGGAGTGTGGTACTTCCCCGTACGAGCCGGCCCGTTCGTGCTACAGACAAATATTATGCCATTCTTGACAAAGCATTCGTCTGCAGCGTCTTTCTACTACTAGAACATCTTATTATGACAGTTAAATTAGGGATGACGACAGATGGCTAGATGGAATCAAGGAAGACTTAAGGACAATCGATGTGAGGAGCTGGTGGGAAAAAGCTAAACGAAGAACCGACTGGAAAAATTTACTGGATAAGGCTAAGGCCCACCTGCGGCTGTAATGCTTTGATGATTATAATGAAATAAGGGATATAAGGTGATACCTCATCGCGGCAGTACAGGCCTGCCCCAATCTCGGGCTCGTAATCACCCGGCGGCGCGGTAGCGCACAGTTGGGAAATGTGTGGCTTGTAGTCATTAACGTAACAATTCTTCTGAATCGGAATCACCGTGTTGATCTGTAAACAAAGCATATATTAAAACCAAAAAGTTTCATCCGCAGCGTCTGGGTGAGCGATGGAGATCCAGTACGGTACATACTTCCCGAAACTTCATTCCACGCACCACCACGCTATGGATCCTTGCCTTAAACTTGCAATATTATTTTTTTTATTTATTTATATATTCACGCATATCCCCCGCAGGGGTTGGCAGAGACCACAGAGTTCCATTCGCTACCATTCATCGCAACGAGACCGCTCTCCACTGGTCGCTTATCACCCTCGTGAGAATCAGGATGTGACGGGTGGCGAACCACGTCGCCGTCATTTTCAGCAAATTATGTATGTTAAATTCGCTTTTAGTGAATCCCACGAGCTGCAAGGGAGGATGGAGGTCAGCCCCAGCAGAGCCCTGCATGCTGAGGTAAGGCACCATAGTACCCGGGGGAGTCCGATCCCGGGACGGTCGGCACGCTTGCGACTAAGCTCGCCCTTAGACACGCATCCATTGGCACGGCAGACCGTGGATTGGCGGAGAGGAAGGGATAGGATAGAGAAGAAAGGAAAGGGCAGGAAAGGATCATCACCATCATAAGATCATTAAATAAAATATTATCATGATCAATGGAGTCCTTTTTTTATAAATATATATATATATATATATATATATATATATATATATATATATATATATATATATATATATATATATATATAGACCTTCTCTGTGGTCTCTGCCAACCCCTGCGGGGGATAGGCGTGAAAATATAATAACATATACATAATATGATGATGATTAATGAATCAATTTGGTATCACTCACGAAATAGTCTTGGTGGGAAACAACGATGCACGGTGTGGGTTGCATTGGGGGGTAGTCAGGTCTGCACGCTCTTCTGTACTTGTGTATTGGTCTACTTCTCGGATGCGTATGCTTACGGCCACCATTTTCTTGTACCTTGCTCAGTTTAAGGAGAACTATATTGTTAACATCAGGTTTATCTGCAAGGAATCATTACGTGATTAGAATTTTATTGTGTTTGCCGCGCTGCAGACGAATACTTTGTCAAGGATAGCATATTATTTGTATGTAGCATGAATGGGCCGGCTCGCCCGGGGAAGTACTACACTCCCGCAGAAATCCGGCGTCTGAGTGTTAGCTTTGCTAACGCGTTTCGTACGGTGAGCGGTCTGAGTTCCGGAGGCCGTACACCCTCCACTTCCTACTCCCCCTCCGATTCCCACTCCTATAATTTTACTTTCCTCTAAGGTCGGCAACGCTTCCGCACTGCGGATGTCTATGGGCGGCGTTGGTTGCTTTCCATCGGTTGACACGCTTGCTCGTTTGCCTTCCTATGCCATAAAAAAATCTTCTAGTATAATTATAATATGCAAGTTACGAATACGTGGATATGAGGATAGCATATCTATTTTTAATCCCCAATAGTTGGGAAAATATAATATTTGATTTACTTACCACTTTTATAGTCTTCGTGGATTATAACAGTGTCCACCTTGTATCCATTTGTGTCCACGAAGACCCTGCTCTCTAAAACCACAAGATTCTCTGCAGCAAAGTCCTTGACGCAGCTGGCCAACGTAACGAAGCCATTTACGGTCTCATCGACGAAGGTGCCGGCACACAGCAGTTTCTTCTGCAATTTACTGCCAATAATATTCAAATAATTTTATTTTTAAAAAATGACGGCGACATGGTTCACCATCACGCCACGTCCTGATTCGCACGAGGGCGAAAAGCACAGTAAATGTGAGGGGAAGGATGAATGAGTGTGGAGGAACCAAGGAGGGAGTGCCGGGATCGTAGCCGATGAAGATCTGTGGTCTCTGCCAACTCCTACGGGAGATAGGTGTGACAATATGTATGTATGTAATTTGATCAATGGAGTCAGGCGTTACTTTTTCCCGTAGAGTCTACTATACCTAATGATGCCTCTTGTTGAGGCGAAACATGTGTCGTGTCGTAGAAGAGTGGTGGTGTGTGTTTAATGTTGTTAATAGTGATTGGAATTGGAGAGTTGCTGACGGCCGTTTTTTTTTTATATATATATTCACGCCCATCCTCCGCAGGGGTTAACAGAGACCACAGAGCTCCATCCCCTACCATTCATCGCAGCGAAACGGCTCTCCAAGGTCGCTTCTCGCCCTCGTGAGCACCAGGACGTGACGGATGGCGAACCACGTCGCCGTCATTTTTCAACAAATTAGGAATATTAAATTCGTCTTAGTGAATCCCACGAGCCGCAAGGGAGGATGGAGGTCAGCTCCAGCAGAGCCCTGCGAACTGAGGTAAGGCACCATAGTACCCGGGGGAGCCCGTTCCCGGGACGGTCGGCACGCTCGCGACTAAGCCCGCCCCTAGCCACGCATCCATTAGCACGGCAGCCCGTGGATTGGCGGGGAGGAAGGGAAACGATAGAGAAGAAAGGAAAGGGCAGGAACGAAAATGCAGTTTTTGGAGGGGGGGGGTTACCAGACTCGGAGTAAATATTTATAAATCCATACATATATTTATTCCGATACGGGGATCGAACCTTTCGGTCGGTCGATTCGAGAAGCGACCATTGACTCCGTGGGCGGAGGGCCCCGCCACTGAGCCAATCGGTCGTCCTGAAGTGATATTTGACAAAATACTCACTGGAACACCCAAGCCCGCCACGGATGTTCGCCGTCGACCACGGAACGTATATTTTTACGTTTTGCAGTTTTTGGAACCGCGATACCGCAGTTGTCTGCCTCCCTGGTGGTAAATATCATTCAGGAGTAATAAAAGTGATCCGCCATGTTATAAGTACCTTTTCAAATGTAAGAAATAGCTTTGCTTACAGCAAGAAAAAGGCAAAGCAAGTTAGAAAAAGGCGTCGCAATGGCAAAAAAAAATTGTCATACCCACCTTACAGTAAATGTATTTTGCGGTATACAGCACAGCGTGGAAGTCGCTTTGCTGCATTTGCTGTCGTTCAATCTGTAAAAACAAATATATATATATATATATATATATATATATATATATATATATATATATATATATATATATATATATATATATATATATATATATATATATATATATATATATATATATATATATATATATATATATATATATATATATATATATATATATATTTTTATTCATCCACTCAAGTTTATCAACATTTTTTTAAACTTGATGCAGTGTATGACACTTGATATTCATACAGTTTTTTCAAATATTAACTAATATATTTTAGTTTTGAAGTAATAATATTTAGTGTGGATTTTCATTGTGACGTGCATAAATAAATAATATTATATTTAATGTTAATTTTCATTGTGACGTGCGTAAATAAACAATATGATATTTAATGTGAATTTTCATTGTGACGTGCGTAAATAAATAAAATGATATTTAATGTGAATTTTCATTGTGACGTGTGTAAATAAATAAAATGATATTTAATGTGAATTTACATTGTGACGTGCATAAATAAATAATATAATATTTAATGTGAATTTTCATTGTGACGTGCGTAAATAAATAAAATGATATTTAATGTGAATTTTCATTGTGACGTGCGTAAATAAATAAAATGATATTTAATGTGAATTTTCATTGTGACGTGCGTAAATAAATAAAATGATATTTAATGTGAATTTTCATTGTGACGTGCGTAAATAAATTAAGTGATGTTGAGTGTGGATGTTCATTGTGAGTTGCGTAAACAAATGAAGTGATGTTGAGTGTTGATTTCCACTGGATTTTCACAATCATTCACAACTACAATCACAATCACTTGTAAAAACATGTGTATGCTATGAATTATACATACTTTATCTCCACTGTCTGTGTGGAAAACTTTTGTACGCGCTCATGGTCACATGGATAACATTCGTAGCAACCACTTGAGAGATTCCCATCTATTTTTTTGCAAGAATTATCTTGTACTGAAAGTAAAATTTTATCAATTAAAAATAAGGGCAGAAAAAATATACAGGTGTTTTATTAAAAGAATATATTTGAATATATTAAAATTATGTGGACAGTTAGAACTTTTACTTAACTAAGATCCGCGACAAGCAAACGAAAACAGAAAAATAATAATGTGTGTGATTCTACGGAAGGTAACTATACTATACCTGATGATATTATATTCTACTTACGATTTAGCTAATACTTTCTTCGACATTTTTAGTTATAGTAAGACGAAGTTAGTTATAGTAGATAAGATAAATATAGAATTTTTTAAAATTTATTTTTATTTAACCTCTACACTAAAATAAATTATCTTATTGATTTGAATTGTTTGTTTTTTTCATGTATTCATATATTCACGCCTATCCCCCGCAGGGGTTGGCAGAGACCGCTACCATTCATCGCAGCGAAACGGCTCTCCATTAATCGCTTCTCGCCCTCGTGAGAATCAGAACGTGACGGGTTTAGAACCATGTCGCCGTCATTTTCAACGAATTAGGTATATTAAATTCGTCTTAGTAAATCCCACGAGCCACATTTGAATTGTGTTAAATGTTATAGTTGAAAAAGTTTGAAATTTATACTTTTCCGGGATTTATGTATATAAAGATCCGGAAGCGGATGTGGATGGTAGGTTGCCTATGGTAACAAATTACCGAAGTTTTTAAGAAAGACCTGGTGAAGAGTACCCTTAACCGGCGGGCTTGCATGAAGAGAGTGATGAGTATGTAGGGAGCAAGGAAAGTATGCCGAGATCGTAACAAATGGAGATCTTTGGTCTCCGCCTACCCCTACGGAAGACAGGCGTGACGATATGGATGTATGTCCACACGTGTATGTTAACACGTTCGAAATCAATGATCCTAAATCTCTGATTATGACTTCGACCACCGCTACCAGAAGACATTCGCGACACAGGTGTGAACACATTCGCTCGGTCTCTTGAATGCCCCTATGTCGTTCTCACGCGGAAAGACCGCAGCTCACCCGCGGTTTACCAATCCAAAACAATATGCCAATCGAATCGTTCACATTCGCGCAGTTAACTACAACATCCCGAAATGTATAACCGGTAATATACGTAGCTGGAAAATATACACACCTTCGATATCATTTATTATGTTAGCCATACGGTCTGCAAACTCATCCGCTGTCGCCGTGTTCCACACAGCTAGTAAAACAAGAAGCCTAAAACACAAACATATAGAGTCAATACAATTCAATTCTGTATGGCAATGTTAGTCAGGCGTTACTTTCCAAAAATCCATTTCTACGTGGACAGTCAAAATTTTTACTCAATTAAGATCCGCGACAAGCAAACAACAACAGAAAATTAATAATGTGCGTTTTCCTGCTGGATAGAGTGGATTTACGTGGAGCTTAAATTAAATTTTACCAATCTTACCAAAAATACACACATTATTAATTTTTTATTGTTGTTTGCTTGTCGCGGATCTTAGCTAAGTAAAAGTTTTGACTAACCACAATTCAATTCATCATCTTTTCATTGATGGTAACCAGTTGCAACTATTATGCCAGTGTCAATTAAAATATGTTAACAAAAAATCTCTTGAAATAAAACTAGGCAACGTATCACGTTACGTCTTGATAAAATGGTGGCTATTCTATCAAAACCTTTGTAAGAGGTAGTATCTTAACTGTGAAGTGATGCAACAGGAGTCTGGTTTAATCTCCTTTACTTTACAAGTGGACCTATTATATATACAACTGATGAATGGCGGGAGAAGAGCGCGGGGTGCGGGAGACGCGGTTGTGCCTGCACGTGTGCAGCAACAAAGCGCGTTCCACGAATGCGGAGAATCAAAGCGCATTCCACGAATGCGGCGTAACAAAGCGCATTCTGCAAGTGCGTAGTAACAAAGCTTGTTCCGCGAATTTGTTCTTGAAGTGTATTCTGTAGCAGGTAGCTACACCTTTTTCGGACGGACTTTTTTCAGTCAACTTAAAAAGTCACTATACACGCATCTGACATCAGTGACGTTGTGTTTTATTTCATTTTCATAATCTTATATTATTATCATCCCCGCGAATATTATCAAAGAAAACAATGTGCATTTAATTCTTACTTTATCATTTTGCTAGAAGTTCGACAGCTCTTTAGATATCCCTCGCTTCTTACCGACCTGAAAGAGGTAAAGTATATTATTTTTTTTTATTTTATATATTCATGCCTATCCCCCGCAGGGGTTGGCAGAGACCACAGAGCTCCATCCGCTGTGATTCATCGCAGCGAAACGGCTCGTCATTGGTCGCTTTTCGCCCTCGTGAGAATCAGGACGTGACGGGTGGCGAACCACGTCGCCGTCATTTTTCGACAAATTAGGTATATTAAATTCGTCTTTAGTGAATCCCACAAGCCGCATGGGAGGATGGAGGTCAGCCCCAGCAGAGCCCTGCATGCTGAGGTAAGGCACCATAGTACCCGGAGGAGCCCGACCCCGAGACGATCGGCACGCTACGCTTACGACTAGGCTCGCCCCTAGCCACGCATCCATTGGCACGGCAGACCGTGGATTGGCGGAGAGGAAGGGAAAGGATCGAGAAGAAAGGAAGGGGCAGGAAAGGAAAATGTGGATTGGGGGGGTTACCAGACTCGGAATAAACATTTAAAAATCCATATAAATATTTATTCCAATGCGGGAACCGAACCCGCGACCATTGACTCCGCGGGCGGAGGGCCCCGCCACTGAGCCAATTGGTCGTCCAAAGTATATTACAAAGCCAAAGTATATTACAGAACTGTACATATACGTATCGTCATCTCTAGACATGTATCATTTTCTTCAATTTGCAAAAACTTCCTAACTATACAGCATTTGTTAAGAATAGAGGCGTTTTGTAGTAAAAATTAAGACTATTTCCTTTGGAATTGTCCCAGTAGTTAATTTTTGATGTACAGTTGGTACAATATATATACATTTTCCCGTCTCCAAATTCTCATTATTTCTTCTTTTAAATCAGCATACTTCTGTATTTTTTAACACCTATTTAAAATTTCATCCTCACCATCTGGATGAAAAAAAGCTCAAAGTCGCTCAGAGGCTATGGAGAGAGCTATGCTCGGGGTTTCTCTGGTGGACAGAATTCGGAATGAAGAAGTTCGCCGGAGAACCAGAGTCACCGACATTGCTCTTCAAGTTAGCAGGCTGAAGTGGCAATGGGTTGATTTGTCGGAGAACCGACAATCGTTGGAGTAGACGAATGCTGGAGTGGAGACCGCGACTCGGCAAACGTAGTGTGGGACTGCTAGATGGAGCGATCATCTGCGCAAGGCGGCTGGCAGAGACTGGATGCGTGTAGCCGAAGATCGGGCTAGGTGGCGCGCCTTGGGTGAGGCCTATGTCTAGCGGTGGACTGCCGCGGGCTGATATTGATATTGATCTGGATGAGTGGCGATCGACTACGGTGCGTTTCTCTCGTAACTTCTTTCTACGCACCACCAGTTAGTGGAACCAGCTACCCTCGGCGGTCTTTCCGAACGTTACGCCATTGGAACCTTCAAAAAACAAGCCTATACATACCTAAAAGGCCGGCAACGCTTCCGCGACTCCTGCGGTGTCTCGTTTGTACATGGGCGGCGTTGATTGCTTTCCATCAGGCGACACGCTTGCTCGTTTGCCCTCCTATCTCATAAAAAAACCTACATTTATCTATTTCTCTGTTAATAATTATATTATTTATATTAGTATTTATTTAAACTTTGGACAATTGGGCCTCATATACCAATCAACCTGGGGGCGAAACAGAGAAGATTGGTTTGAAGGTGGTGCTGCTTTTACAAAAGAAAAATTAAAACTAATTTTATAAATTTAAATACATACAGAGCGTAAACACATCATCCTTATGAATAGAACTTCAAATATTGACGGATTTTGAGTTTAAAAATGGATTTGTTTGAGACTTTTTTTAGTATTACGTAAGTAGTACATAAGTAGACGACCGATTGGCTCAGTGGCGGGGTCCTCCGCCCGCGGAGTCAATGGTCGCGGGTTCGATTCCCGCATCGGAATAAATATTTATATGGATTTTTAAATGTTTATTCCGAGTCTGGTAACCCCCCAATCCACATTTTCCTTTCCTGCCCCTTCCTTTCTTCTCCTTTCCCTTCCTCTCCGCCAATCCACGGTCTGCCGTGCCAATGGATGCGTGGCTAGGGGCGAGCCTAGTCGTAAGCGTGCCGATCGTCCCGGGGTCGGGCTCCCCCGGGGACTATGGACCTCAGCATGCAGGGCTCTGCTGGGGCTGACCTCCATCCTCTCTTGCGGCTCGTGGGATTCACTAAAGACGAATTTAATATACCTAATTTGTTGAAAATGACGGCGACGTGGTTCGCCACCCGTCACGTCCTGATTCTCACGAGGGCGAAAAACGACCAATGACGAGCCGTTTCGTTGCGATGAATGGCAGCGGATGGAGCTCTGTGGTCTCTGCCAACCCCTGCGGGGGATAGGCGTGAATATATATATTTAGTATTATATCAACAGGAATGTAGTTCAAGAGCTGTCGTTAGTACTTAATGCGAAAGATTTAAAGATAAAGCCAGCGCGATTTGAAGAAGAAGTAAGAAGTTTTAGATTATCCGTGGAATATTAATATTATTACTAGGGTTATTAATCCTGACCAAGAGTACCCATAACCAGGGGGCTTGCATGGGGAGGGTAATGAATGTGGAGGAAGCAAGGAAAGTATGCTGAGATCGTAGCAGATGGAGATCTGTGGTCTCTGCCTACCCCTTACGGGAAACAGCCGAGACCACATGTATGTATTTTATTAATCCATCATGGCGGGATATGCCAGACACACGAAGGATTTAGGTATCCAAGGAACGAAGACTTCTCACGTATCTAGTCGTACACAAAATGGCTGCTTTTTGAATTTGAAATTTAACCCATTTGCCATTAATTTTTAGAATGAGAACATTTGAAAATTTTCAAAAATTAATTTTCAGAGTGGTAGAGCCACGCTGCAGACGAATACTTTGTCAAGAATGGCATATTATTTGTCTGTTGCACGAATGGGCCGGCTCGAATGGGCTGGGAATGTATTACACTCCCGCAGAAAACCGGTGTCTAAATGGTAGCTTAACTACCGCGCTTCGTCCGGTGAGCGGTTGAGTTTCGAAGGCCCAACACTCGTCCCCCCTCCCCTTCAAATAATGACCTTTGTTTATTGCTAGTTCACCGAATGTTCTTCTTAGGGTGCCTCTCCAACAAGTGAAGGTTGGCAGTCAGCTCTGGATAATTTTCTTTATCTCTAGCGAGTTTAAAAAGTTGGGCAGCGCTCGCTATTCCAGTCCACTGTCGGATGTTCCTCAACCACGACTTTTCTACGACCAGCTTTCCCTTTTCCGGCAACTTCTCCCATCGTTATGAGTTGCAGAAGCTCATATTTAGGACACCTAAACAGGTGTCCTAGATAAACAACATTACTTTGCATGATGTATTAATGGAGTCAGGCGTTACTTTGCGGAAATCCATCACTATGCGGACAGTCAAAAGTTTTACTTAGCTAAGATCCGTGACAAGCAAAACAATAACAGAAAATAAATAATGTATGTTTTCCTGCTGGATGAAGTGGATTTATTTGGAACTTAAACCAAAAACTTACCGAAAAATGGTTTTCGGTTGTCTTCCATACAGTCAACTATACCTGAAGATGTCTCGTGTTGGGGCGAAACACGTGTCGTTTACAAGGTGGAAAAGTGGTAGTGTGTGTTTGGTGTTGTTTATAGTGGTTGGTGGGCGGAGAGTTGCTGGCCGTTTTTCGGTAAGTTTTTGGTTTTTACACACATTATTAATTTACAATTATTGTTTGCTTGTCGCGGATCTTAGCTAAGTAAAACTTCCTCGTTCTGAAGTTACGAATTACAGTGGTATAGGATGAAGGAAATATGACACATCATTATTAATAACTTTTGTTTATAAGTATGGTGTTTTAATGAACAATTTTCCTGTCGACAATTAATAAATAAAATACAATAAACATAATTTATAAGCATGTTAGACATAAGGAAAAATTATCGCAATATATATTTTTTAATTGCAAGCACACCGTTTATAAATGTACTCAAAAACTTGTCATTAATTCGTTTTCTACAACAACCAAAAAGATAATTGTGATGGATTCCAGAAGTCTACCCTCACCCTGGATATTGGTACACACGGACAAGTCAGATGGCCTTCTAGATCGCCAAATCTAACCCCATTATTTTCTAGATAGATAGATATATTCCTTATTGTACACCAAAAACAAAGTTATACAATTATTTATTAAATATTTCCATACAAACGACGGCCTTATCGCTAATAGCGATTTCTTCACGACAACACAAGGACACAATGTTAAAAAAATAATTTGATGTAAAAGTTGGTGATACATTATCGTTATGATGATAGAAAAGGAATAAAGAAAAAATATTAATAAACAAAGTTAGTAGCCATTTTCTATGGGGATATTAAAAAGATTCAGTTCGCAGAAACCGGTGTGAGCGGTTTTGGTTGGTTTTTTACTCATATATACTCAGAAATACCAAACTAATCTTTTGTTTTTGATGTCATTTTCCCTTGTCACGAATAGTTGGCCTCCTTGTGATGCCCATTTCCAGTATAACCTCTCATTTCTGGGGTTATGACTGGCTTCCACAATTTTGCACGAAATTGAGGTTTCAAATTTGGATGATCGTGCAAAAACTGTGGGGCGCTATCGCGCTCGTGGCGATTTAGTTGAATAACGATAGCGCTCGTCGACACTCAAAACGGTTAAGGTCATTTAGTATATGCCAAATATGAAACATTGATTTGTCAAAAATTATTACCTTCGTTATTATTATATATTAATTAAAAGAGATGAGCATATTTTATTATTTAGTTAACAAATTTTGAATTTTGTATTTATAAATAATAATGAACCGGTAGTCCAGTAATTTTTTGGTATAATGAATTTTATCACATAAGAGACAAATTCCATATTTATGAAAGCGCCATCTAGGGTTACCTTTGTGAACTATTTATATACGCAAATAAATTTGCAAAAAATGCATTGCATCTTAAAATTATTTGAAAATGCATAAATGAATTAAAACATTGAACAAAATAATACTTACATTATTTAATATTGGAAATATCACTGTTGATTTTAAATAAAAAAAAAACAACTAAACGCCCTTGAAATATCCTATGTTCAAACAGGTTTCATAAATACATGTTCACAGGCCAGTGTCAAAGAAACAACTAAATAATGCGCTAAATTAAATAATGCGATATTAAGCACGTTATAAAGTATTTTTAATGTTAATACATTTACATTGGACTTTTCCCGCCAACTTACATCAGTGTTTTTATTTCATTTTCATAATCTTATTATATTATCAGTCATATTGTTTAATTGTGGTGGTTGTAATAAATATTTATACAATATAATTCGATTAAGGCGTATTAGTGAAGTGAATATGAAATAAATGCGTGTATCGTGACTTTTCAAGTTGACTGCAAAATCTCCATAGAAGGTTTTGGTAGAATAGCCACCATTTTATCAAGACGTAACGTGACAAGCTAACTAGAAGATTCCAAGAAACTATAATAATATTATTACGTTTCACTTGACCCTGGTATAATAGTAACTAATTGCCATCAAAGAATATATATACAATAATTACAATTATTTTTAATCTGTATTAGTTCTTATGCGGCAAAACATACGTCTATTATATATATATATATATATATATATATATATATATATATATATATATATATATATATATATATATATATATATATATATATATATATATATATATATATATATATATATATATATATATACATAAACAAATATATATATATATATAATATTATAACAACACAAACCCAGGAGTGAAAGAGAGATAAGATATGCTACTTCTTCCAGTAAAAAAAAAACACAGTATTATTTTTCTGCTTTTATTGGCTTATCACGTTTCTTAGTCAAGTAAAAATTCTGACTGTCCACATATTAATGGATCTCCCCACAGCAACGACTGACTGTATTAATCATACTTTTTAAATTGTCACTAATTGACAAATAACTACCCCGCCGATCCGCCTCAGACAAGCGTTAGATTTAATGTCCATTCCTCGAGAAATCATTTGCGACATTTATATGAGCTGTTTAAAAAGTCTATCACTTTTTCGAAATCTCATATAATTGTAAAAGTTATAAAATATGAAATAAAGAAACAGTTACTGATTTAAATTGGCGAGAAAGAACCATAATTTAATTTAATATCAGTTATTTTACGTAGCTATAATCGACGTTCGTTATAACCAATTATATAACGAAAAATAGCAATACTGCTATTTCCTTATGACGTCTGCAATTTATACCCGTAGATGCATAACCAATGCTAAAACTTAACTCAAAACTCGTTTTCGATTCAAATACCTGTTGATTTTTATTAAAGATCTGATGATGTCATTATTATTTTTTTTCTAAAACACTTAAGTTTTATTTTTATACAAGACATTGCAACACTATAAATATCGAAAGCAGTGGGAAGGACTTTTTCCCGCCAACTTATTTTACATCAGTGACGTAGTTGTTTTTATTTCATTTTCATAATCTTATATTATTGTCAGTTACATTGTTTAATTGTGGTCGCGTGTTATACAATATACTTCGATTAATGGGTACAAGTGGAACGACATGAAATAAATGCATGTATTGCGGCTTTTGCAGTTGACTGAAAAAGTCCATAGAAGGTTTTGGTAGAATAGCGGCCATTTTATCAAAACGTCATGTGATAAGTTGACTAGTTATATTATAATTCAAGAAATTTGGCGTTATCGTATTTACTTGATACTGGCATAATAGTTCTAACTAATTACCATCAAAGAAATGAAGTGGGGAGTTGGATTTTTCCCGCCAACTTACACCAGTGACGTTGTGTATTTTTTCATTTTCATAATCTTATATTATTGTCAGTTATATTGTTTAATTGTGGTGGCATATTGTACAATATAGTTCGATTAATTCGTATAACCGACCAATGCGTATAGACGACCAATTGGCTAAGTGACGGCGCCCGCCACCCGCGGAGTCAATGGTCGCGGTTTCGATCTCCCGAACCGCCCGAATAATAAACACGTTGTAAGATTTAGATTAAGGTATAGGAGTATAAATCCACTTACTACAGTAAAAATACACATTATTTTTTGGTTTGATTTGCTTATCGCGTATCTTAGCCAAATAAAAATTCTGACTATCCACACCTCAAGTTTAGTAAAAAAAATCAAAGAGAAAACTAGAAAATAAAAATTGGTAAAAACAAATTATATATAAGCAATTTTATAATAAAACATTAATCGTACTGATGAAAGTTTGCGGAGAAGTCCGCCATAAAGTAATGGAGTTTTGTTTTTATATCGGGTCATACTATTGGGGCACTGACTGTTTAGAGCCATAGAGTATGAAAAACTGAACCCAATAAATATTAACACGTTGACGGACAGTAGGAACAAGCGAAGTTCGAAAATTGACACTATATGTTTTTGTGATTTTTAGAATGTTAGAAGTATAGTTTTACTCTGTCTGCTTAAATAAACTTAATTTTGATTAATTTAGTACCTTTAATTAGGTTGCGGCTATAACAGCAAAAATTTAAAAACGTAAATGACAGGTTTAATGGTTCAAACAAGCAATTTTTGTATGCAACAAAGTATTTTTGGGAGTTTTACACGAAATGTTAGTTCTTAATCAAACAAAAATAAATAAATGACAAAAAAATTTATTATAATTTTATAATTATTATACATTATTTTCGCACTACTCCCTTCACAACCACGTGCATACTGAATCTGCAACTCGTATAACAGGTGAAATATGAACTTCAACCTAAAAAGATGTTTTCAAAACACGACACTATGCTTCTACGTATACGCCAGTAAGTGCACATTTGTGCTGCTATAGCCGTAGTGTCTAAAAACGACCGTTTCGTTTTGGACGGCTATAGCAGTCATGCCACATTGTGAACTTCGCTTTGACGGCTATAGCCGCAATTGTCCGTCAACGTGTTAAAACAGCCGTAACTATATTAACTAATGTGTAAATAACATTTTTTCTTATAAACTTCCAGATGGAAATACCAAAATATACTATGACGTAAACACATTTAAACAGATAAACTATTAATTGCTTGCGCTATTAAAATACAATAAACTGATGTGCGTCTCGAATTATTTTAGACAGTGTATTCTTAATACGTGAAGAATACTGTCGTAGTAAAATTTAAAAAAAATATACATTTATGAATTTTAACAGAATATAACTGGCAAGTGATAAAAAGTTCAGTGTGAAAAAAAATAAAATACCACCGATAGAGATTAGCACACACTTCTCCCGCCAACTTAATACAGTGACGTTTTGTTTTTATTTCATTTCTATAATCTAATATTATTGTCAGTTATATCGTTTAATTATGGTGGCATATTATATATAATAACATAGTTCGCTTAAGATGTATAAGTGAAGTGATATAAATACGTCTATTGTGACTTTTTAAATTGACCGCAAAAGACCATAGTAGATTTTGGTAGAATAGCTTTTATCAAGACGTAAGTTGATAAGTTTTCGAATAGTACATTTCAAGTGTTGGAATAACAGTTATAATTAATTGTCATCAAAAAGAAAAAAAATTAGCGCAAACGGTGAAAGTGTGCGCATGTGTTTTTAAATAATGACTATGGTCTTTTCATAAGTGATCCACGGTTATAGAAATTTAAATAAGGTGGTCATAGCAAAACCTTTTTTTAAATATATATTTAATATTAAACAATGTATCACGTGTACATTGTTATTATAGTTGCGTGTTTTGGATTTTATGAAGTCACTGCGAAACCGGAAGGTGAGTATTTAATTAAGTACCCAAGATGAATGACTCAGTATCAGTGGTCAGTGTACTGCCTTTATGTCAAGGGTTCATGGTTCGAATTCCAGTCGACTATAATTATTCTTAATCGAAATTTCAATGCATGTTTTTGAATTGTGAGGACAAATAATTTTTATGGATATAACCATAGTTACATATTACAAAATTCTAGAGTGAATTGCGCATATTAATTTATTAGGGATGTCATTAAAAGTGAAACTAGTGCTCTAAATTAAACTGGTTCTTTTGAATCATACAGTCAGGAATTACTTTGCGGAAATTCATTAAAATGGACAGTAAAATGTTACTGCTACCTTCCTCAAATCTTTAATATGTGTGTGTGAGTATGTGTGTGTGTGTGTGTGAGAGTATGTGTGTGTGTGTGTGTGTGAGTATGTTTGTGTGTGTGTGTATGTGTGTGTGTGTGTGTGTGAGTATGTGTGTGTGTGTGTATGTGTGTGTGTGTGTGTGTACGTGTGTGTGTGTGTGAGTATGTGTATGTGTGTGTGTGTGTGTGAGTATGTGTGTGTGTGTGTGTGCGTGTGTGTGTGCGTGTGTGTGTGCGTGTGTGTGTGCGTGTGTGTGTGCGCGCGCGTGTGTGTGTGTGTGAGTATGTGTGTGTGTATGTGTGTGTGTGTGTGTGTGCGTGTGTATCTGTGCGTGTGTGTGTGTGCGTGCGTGCGTGTGTATGTGTGTATTATAACCACACACTCACCACGCTTATCTAAAGCCGATTAGAGGGACATTCAGGCTCAGAAGAAATACACGTAAGCCATACGTTTATTTCTTCCGATCTAACCCCGAATAATACTGAATTAAATCAAGTGCGTTTTAAGCCAATTAATTTTATTAACGGTTGCTTTTTTTTTAAGTGAAAACTTCTATAGCCACGTTACACGTCTTTGGGCAGGGAAAAACCTGTGTTTGCGTCAACAACATACTAATGCTTAAGGTTTATCTTTAGCTATAATTATAGACATACTTTAAACACAGCTAATGCGCACGCAGCTGCCTACGTACACGCATCACGCCAACACATTGTATATACCCGATTGTATGTGTGTGCGTTGGACGCTTCACGGATTGATAAAGTTACGTGAATCGCGTCATGTTGCTGACGTGCTGTAGTAATACTAGCATTTAGTATTACAATTAGTTTGAAATTTCAAAACAAGGCTTTAAGTTTTCACTTCTGTCAGTAGTCCTCATTAACCTTGGGCACAAAGTTTTAGACACCAGAGCCTGAATACAAGACATTAATTTTAAAATATATTAATTTCAGGTTCGCATTGTACTCATAACGGCAAATATGGTGTCTGCACTCTCGCGAAGAACTGTCAATCAGCCTTGGACAACCATTGCAAATGGCGGACACGCTCAGGTTAGAGTGATGAATGTATAACAGGAACAAAATACTACTCTACGAAAAACAACCGTGGAGTTGGATTCCACGGTTGTCTTTCGTGGAGTCTACTACACCTTTTTCGTTAGCGGTAGAGCCACGCTGCAGACGAATACTTTGTCAAGAATGGCGTATTATTTGTCTGTAGCGTGAATGGGCCGGGGAAGTACCACACTCCCGCAGAAAACCGGCGTCGGAGTGGTAGCTTAGCTACCGTGCTTAGTACGGTGAGCGGCCTGAGTTTCGGGGGATCAACACTCTGCCCTCCCGTCCCCTCCCCTCCCCTTCTGTTTTTGTTTGCTTGTTGCGGATCTTAGCTAAGTAAAAGTTCTAACTGTCCACATAGTAATGGATTTCCGCAAAGTAACGCCTGACTCCATTAATCAACCTAAAGTCAAAGTAATTTTCTCTCCACAGATCTGCTCATACAAAGGGACCCAACCGATTGTCTGCTGTATTAATTCTCGTATAACAAATACGCAGACACCAGCTCCGACCCAAAAATCACCAGCAACATCATCGTTGAGGTATCTTTTCACGGTCCATACAATGTGACTACCTTCCTCTTACATCTTTTCGTGTCATTGGTTCGACTTATTGTTGTATTCAAGTGGTTGTAAATCGATGCCCTAGAAAATAATTAATGAAGAACTGTTGAGAAGCTGCAACGAAATCCCCATCAGCTTGAAGATCAAACGTAGCAAGTGGAACTGGATCGGCCGCACTCTCTGCTGGTAGCCTAATTATATCCCTAAGCAAGCCCTAGATTGGAACCTCCAAGGCAAACATGGCGACTCACGGTGATAACGGAAGCAGATAACATCGGAATGACCTGGAGCGAAATACCGCTGAAATCTGACTCTAATAACTTGTTGTAACATGTCTGATTATTAAATAACATAGCATTATACTTGTATTAAACGAAAAGCCACTTAAGATTATTAATGGAGTCAGGCGTTACTTTACGGAAATGCATCACTATGTGGACAGTCAAAAGTTTTATTAAGCTAAGATCCGCGACAAGCAAAACAATAACAGAAAATTAATAATGTGTTTTTTCTGCTGGATGAAGTGGATTTATTTGGAACTTAAACCAAAAACTTACCGAAAATCGGCCATCAATTCTCCACCCACTAACTATACACAACACCAAACACACATTACCTCTTTTCCATCTTGTAAACGACACGTGTTTCGCCCCAACACGAGGCATCTTCAGGTATGGTTGACTCTATGGAAGACTTTTCGGTTGTCTGGGATGGATGAAGATGGAAAAGTGGTAATGTGTGTTTGGTGTTGTGTTGATGGCCGATTTTCGGTAAGTTTTTGGTTTAAGTTCCAAATAAATCCACTTCATCCAGCACAAAAACACACATTATTAATTTCCTCTTATTATTTTGCTTGTCGCGGATCTTAGCTAAGTAAAACTTTTGACTGTCCACATAGAAAAGCCACTTTTAAGGCACCTTAGTGGAGGAGGTATATTGTTACAGCATTTGGTTGCATACTGGAATTTTCCAGCAACTAACAAATACGTGACAAACAAAGTTTGTAGTTAAGGAAATATCGACCGTGAATTCAAATCGTAAGGTCGAGTTTTAGCTGAAGGATGTAGTACGAAGTACGAGATAGGAACAAGTCACGAAGCTCAAGGCCAGGGAGTATCAATGCCTAGCCATTTGTCCGGTAGTTATGGTATTGGTACACGGGTACGCGATCCCGGCCTCCCGAGCTACTACCGTATCACTTCTCGTCTTCTGTTGCGGTAGTATCATATCTCTATCATCCTGTCTAAATCAATCTTTCTTTTCCCCTACCCCTTTTCTTTCTTCTTTATCTTTTCTTTTCTTCTTTATATTATATCTTCTTTATCTTTTCTCTCCGCCAATCCACGGTCTGCCGTGGCCAGGGGCGGGGATTGGGCTCCCCCGGGTACTATGGTGCCTTACCTCAGCATGCAGGGCTCTGCTGGGGCTGACCTCCATCCTTGCGGCTCGTGGGATTCACTATTACGAATCTTAATGTACCTAATTTGTTAAAAAATGTCGGCGACGTGGTTCGTCACATCCTGATCCCCACGAGGGCGAGAAGCGACTAACGGAGAGCCGTTTCGCTACGATGAATATGAGAGTAAGGATGGATGAAAAGATGGATGAGTGTGGAGGAAGCAAGGAAGGTGTGCCGGGATAGTAGCGGATGGGGATCTGTGGTCTCTGCCTACCCCTACGGGAAACAGGCGTGACGATATGTATATATGTATTTAATAGCTAAGTTTTATTATCTATTAAATTGTTACTCAAAAAGAGCTATCCTTATATTTGATTTTACCTCTTAGTATTAATTTATTCTTTTCCAGACCCGTCACCGAAGGGTGTGAAGATGTTTCACCACACCTGACTGCCCCCAAAACCGGGCGAAAAGCTTGGGATAGTAAGTAATGCAAAACTCAATAAGCTACAGTCCCTGGCCAAATTATTAGACGCACTGTATTTTTTTAGTAATTTTATGTTTCTTAAGAGTTTTTATGCAATAATGGTATATTTAATCTACAATAATATTGTAGTTTAAATATAATACCGAGTAATAGCCCTGATATGAACCCAATCGAAAATGTGTGGGAGCTGATGAAAAGAGAATTGGCTAAAGATGTGATTACCAACAAAACCCAGCTCCTAGAAAAGAATATTTATGTGTGGAATCATCATCCTCAAATGCAGGAGACAGTACAGTCTTGCATTGATAGCATGCCGCGCAGAATTAAAGCTTTGATAGCGGCTAAAGGTGGGTCAACTAAATATAGACTTTTACTAACATTAATTTCACTTTTCTGTAAAACTTAATAAACGTATGCTTTTCTAAATTAATGCTGTTTTATTTATGTCAAATAAATCGGTAATTGATTGGATAATATAAAAATTAAAAAACAAATCAATTTAAAATAATAAAACGGTACAATATCACTCGGTAATTAATATTTTACATGAAATCTTGCAGTGCGTCTAATAATTTGGCCAGGGACTGTATAGCCCGGTGGCAGAATGGGGTATTCAAAAATAAATAATAAAAAAACTACAAAGGATATATACAATGGAACCGCGATAATCCAACAAACTTATTTGCAGGGCGATGCCGGAATTTGTCGGATAGTACCTTGTGACCCGCAAAGTGGAGGGCTAATATTTTATTATAAAAATAAAATCATTAGTGCTATAGAACTTGACGGTTGTCTTCCGTAGAGTCTATTATACCTGATGATGCCTCGTGTTGAGGCGAAACACGTGTCGTGTGCAATGTGGAAGAGTGGTAGTGTGTGTTTTGTATTGTAGATAGTAGTTGGGAGGTGGAGAGTTGCCAGAAGGTCGTTTTTTCGGTAAGATTTAGTTTGAGTTCCCCATAAATCCACTTCTTCCAGTGGAAAAAACGCATTAATAGTTTTCTGTTTTTGTTTGCTTGTCGCGGAACTTAGCTAAGTAAAAGTTCTGATTGTCCACATGCTGCTGTAGATCTTAGAAAAACTACAACTTACAAATGTGGTGCGTACAAATACCAACCTTGTCCAATCATACATCATATTAGTAAAAATTTGCTGAAAATTTTTATGTACTGGGAGGCTTTGAAACCGAACCGCTCACCTAAAGGAGCGCGATAGCTAAGCTACCACTCAGACGCCGGTTTTCTGCGGGAGTGTGGTACTTCCCCGGGCGAGCCGGCCCATTCACGCTACAGACAAATAATATGCCATTCTTGACAAAGTATTCGTCTGTAGCTTGGCTGTAGCACGTCTGTAAAACGAACTAATATTTTTTAATCAAAATATTCGTGACTTCTTGAATCAAAAATACTATCTTGATGAAAAATGCTTGAAATAAGGAAAAATGAATTGCCAAGGGAAGATGAAGAATAGATGAGGCGTCTATGCATAACTTTGATAAGTCTCCACCGGAACTATACAGAGATTATATCATGAACAACCGTTTCCTTTGCAGATTGCATCGAATACCAGAAGAAGTTGGTGTACCCTTGCGTGAAGAATGTGGCTCTAATTGGCGGCATGGTCAGATCGAATCGTTGCTACCATAACGCTAACCAACTCATCGTTGGTGGTGTCACCGCAAACAGAAGGGAATTTCCACACATGGTACGAGCCGTAGATATAGAAATATTTTCTGGTATGAACTGAAAAAGGGATGCTTAGATGGTTTAGGCACATGGAGATGAAAGACGACTGGCGAAAGAAATTTACGTTGCGGATGTGGATGCAGGGGTCGAAAGACGGAAGACATTTTTTTTAACAGCCCATATATGTCTCACCGCTCAGCACGAGCCTCTCCATTTCTGGACGAACGGATGTTAACCCACCACGCTTGTCCAACGTGGATTGGTGGGGTTACCGGACTTGGAATAAATATGTGTTATCCATACATATATTTATTCCGATGCGGGGATCGAACATGCGACCATTGACTCCGCGGGCGGACGGCCCCGCCACTGAGGAAATTGGTCTGCTTGCCAACGGAAAACATACCTTGTACAAATTGCCGAAGTTTTTAAGAAAGGCCAAGTCAAGCAAGGTTTTCTTTTTGTTTTGTTTATTTGTATTATATGATATTATTATTAAGGTTTTAATTTTAGCTATTGTAAAAAAATTGACATAAATAAAGATTTTTCTATTCCATTCTATTCCATTCCATTCCACTCCACTCCACTCCACTCCACTCCACTCCACTCCACTCCACTCCACTCCACTCCACTCCACTCCACTCCACTCCACTCCACTCCACTCCACTCCACTCCACTCCACTCCACTCCACTCCACTCCACTCCACTCCACTCCACTCCACTCCACTCCACTCCACTCCACTCCACTCCACTCCACTCCACTCCACTCCACTCCACTCCACTCCACTCCACTCCACTCCACTCCACTCCACTCCACTCCACTCCACTTCACTCCATTCCACTACATTCCATTCTATATATACATATGTATATGTATGTATGGATTCAAAACAATTCGCCCAGGTTCATGTGGGGTACGCCATCGGTGAGAGCATAGAGTGGAAATGCGGTGGCTCCCTCATCAGCGAGCGTTTCATTCTGACGGCGGGCCACTGCACGTACGACCGATCCGGGTGAGAAGTTTCACAATAAACTAATTTTTTGAGACAATTAGAGTTATTTAGCTTCTGTGAACGAGGACGAAGTTGCCCTGAAAAGCTGGTTCCCGGCTAGTCTCTTATTACTTTTGTTGTGGTTCTCATAGGGTATTATAGCGTGACTGTCGTACTGCTTTCTTATGACGACACCCGGGATCTTTAGGGGGTTTTTTTTCTTCAAATAAAATTCTTCAAAGTCAAATTATTTTGTTTTTGCATATTTATATAATAATTTTACTTTAATCACACACATATATTGAATGTAAAATGATAAATCGTTTACATTCTATCATCATCATCATCATCAGCAGTCTGCGGCAGTCCACTGCTGGACATAGGCCTCCCCCATGGAGCGCCACCTAACCCGTTCTTCGGCTACACGCATCCAGTTTCTGCCAGCCGCCCTGCGCAGATCGTCGCACCATCTAGCCGGGGGGCTAGACATTACATTACATTCTATATATCAATATAAATATATTATATATAATTTCAATTACTAATTAATGCATTTTGTTTTATAACAATTTATTTCTTTTTCATTTTAAATTTGAATATTACGAATGTCAAAATAAGTAATATAATATAAAAGGTTTTAATGCATTAGTGATATTTTTATGTATATATCACTACAGTATCTAGTATCTAGTACTATAAAATACACCGAGAATTGATCACTTGTAATGTATTTCACAGCGATGTAGACACACCTCTAGAAAACTTACTTTTTTTTTAACAAAGTATTCCCTACGTCATCGAAATGATTGAGCGAATCGGCAAAAGAAAATACCGTTAAATAGAAAATATATTTTACTGGATTTATTTTTTCACAGCCTATGTATGTCCCACTGTTGAGCACGGAACTCCCCGTTTCTAGAGGAACAGACATTTAAATAACTTATTGTAGGAATAATATGTACGAAAAATAACTGAGTTCTGTTTTGTTTTGTGTGTCATTTAAAATTCGATTTCCAATAAACAATGGAAAAACACTTGAAGTGCAAAGGGGGTAAAGCGGTTTTCTACAGCGTTTAGGGTCTCAATATAATTTACAGAATAGAAAACTACCTACTTAAATGAACTACCCACTTAAATGAACTACCCATTCAAATGAACTACCCACTTAAATGAACTACCCACTTAAATGATTTACCCACTTAAATGAACCACCCACTTAAATGAACTACCCACTTAAATGAACTACCCACTTTAATGAACTGCCCATTTAAATGAACTACCCACTTAAATGAACTACCCACTTAAATGATTTACCCACTTAAATGAACCGCCCACTTAAATGAACTACCCACTTAAATGAACTACCCACTTAAATAAACTACCCACTTAAATGAACTTCTCACTTAAATGAACTACCCACTTAAATGAACTACCCACTTAAATGAACTTCCCACTTAAATAAACTACCCATTTAAATGAACTGCTCACTTAAATGAACTACCCACTTAAATGAACTACCCACTTAAATAAACTACCCATTTAAATGAACTGCTCCCTTAAATGATCTACCCATTTAAATAAACTACCCACTTAAATGAACTACCCACTTAAATAAACTACACTTATATGAACTGCCCACTTAAATGAACTGCCTACATAAATTAACTACCCACTTATATGAACCACCCACTTACATGAACTGCCCACTTAAATGAACTACCCACTTAAATGAATATTTCACAGGTTCCCCGCTTCATACATTCTGCTCAGCAGTTACAAGGGTGACATCAAAGACCCATCCAAGATGTATACCGTCAAGAGAATCATCAAGCATCCGGAATATAAACCACCATCGAAGTACAATGACATCGCTTTACTGGAGACGGAAACCGAGTAAGTTTAAATTAAAGGCAATAAAGTTATAGCTGGGAACGAAGTTTTGTTTAAAGTCCATACAGTCCAGAAAAAAACCACTCTCTCTTTTAAATTCTAACACCTGCATCAGATCACGCAATCACCATAAAATATTTACTATTAAATTTTATCAAAATAATATAACACATTATGGTCGTGATTCCCACGAGGGCCAAAAGTGACTAATGGAGAGCCGTTTCGCTGCGATGAATGCGAGAGGCGGGGAGGGTGTGCCGGGATCGTAGCGGATGGAGCTCTGTGGTCTCTGCCAACCCCTGCGGGCGATAGGCGTGAATATATAAATAAATAAAAAAATATTTATTTAAAATGTGCAAGATTCATCATGCAAAAATTTCAGGATGAAATTAAGCGAAGAAGCGGTACCAGCTTGTCTTCATGTTGATACAACTGCTCCTGATGAGAAAGCGGTGGCGACTGGTTGGGGGAAGACCTCAGGCACTGGACCGCTTGCGGTTTTGTTGCAGAAGGTAAAAAGAAGAGGAAAGAAGGATAGAAGAGGAGAAAATATATATATATATATATATATATATATATATATATATATATATATATATATATATATATATATATATATATATATATATTCTCTTTTTTGATTGTTAGAGTGATTTTCTTACAGCCTTTTTAAGTATGTCCATTTATTTGACCTCAGTGCAAAGCCTTCGCATTTAATTCTCGCATCAGTATAAATATACACTAGCGACCAAAAGTTTGAGACCTACTCGTGTATCAGATTTATTTTATTTTGATTGTTAAGTTTGATGTTGGGTGTATTGTGCCTTGAATAAACAAGTTATTTATCTATCTATCTAAAGAATAAAGAAGAATATATTCAGAAGAAAAAACTGTGGGACTTAATGTAAATCACGATATTTAGTTAGTTTTATTTAGCTAAGATCCGCGACAAGTAAAACAATAACAGAAAAATAATAATGTGTGTTTTTCCGTTGGGTTAAGTGGATTTATTTGGAACTTAAACCAAAAACTTACCGAAAATCAGCCATCAATTCTCCACCCACCAACCACTACACAACACCAAACACACATTATCACTTTTCCATCTTGTAAACGACACGTGTTTCGCCCCAACACGAAGCATCTTCAGGTATAGTAGACTCTACGGAAGACAACCGAAAAGTGACGAAAAGTAAATCACGATGTAATAATTGACTTAGAAGAGCACTTCACCGCAGAACCAATGGACGCGTGAAGCCGAAGATCGGGCCAGGTGGCGTTTCACGGGGAAGGCCTATGTCCAGCAGTGGACCGTCGCAGGCTGTTCATTGATTGATACTTCTAATGATTAACACACTCCCATCGGAATATTTTTGCCCAAACTTGCCTATGACTCGGGGTATGGATTTTACCCGTCATCTTACATCAGTGACTTTATGTTTTTATTTCATTTTCATAATCTTATATTATTATCAGTTATATGGAGAGCCGTTTCGCTGCGATGAATGGTAGCGGATGGAGCTCTGTGGTCTCTGCCAACTCCTGCCGGGGATAGGCGTGAATATATATAAAAAAAAATTATCAGTTATATTGTTTAATTGGCCGACCGACTGTCTCAGTGGCGGGACCCTCCGTCCGCGGAGACAATGGTCGCGGGTTCGATTCCCGCACCGGAATAAATATATATATGGATTTACAAATATTTTTTCTGAGTCTGGTAACCCCCCAATCCGCATTTCCTTTCCTGTCCTTTCCTTTCTTCTCTATCCTTACCCTTCCTCTCCGCCAATCCACGGTCTGCCGTGCCAATGGATGCGTGGCTAAGGGCGAGCTTAGTCGCAAGCGTTCCGACCGTCGCGGGATCGGGCTCCCCGGGTACTATGGTGCCTTACTTCAGCATGCGGGGCTCTGCTGGGGCTGACCTCCATCCTCCCCTGCGGCTCGTGGGATTCACTAAGACTAATTTAATATACCTACGTTGTTGTTGTTGAAAATAACGGCAACGTGGTTCGCCACCCGTCACGTCCTGATTCTCACAAGGGCGAGAAGCGACCAATGGAGAGCCGTTTCGCTGCGATGAGGTAACGGATGAAGCTCTATGGTCAACCCCTTCGGGGGATAGGCGTGAATATGTATATATTGTTTAATTGTGGTGGTGTATTGTACAATATAGTTCGATTAAGGCGTAAAAGTGAAGTGATATGAAATAAATGCGTGTATCGTGACTTTTTAAGTTGACTACAAAACTATGTACTGTACACTCTTATAAATGCTTCCAGGTGACCCTCAACAGATTCTCGTATAAAGAATGCAGAGAAACCTTCAAACCAGAACGTCACCTCAAGAACGGCATAGATGAGAAGACGCAGATATGTTATGGGGCTAAACATCAGTCAAAGGATACATGCCAGGTACCTATCGTATATATCGTAGGTACCTATCGTATATCGTATATACGTCTGTCTTCCGTAGGGGAGGTAGAGACCACAGGTCTCCAAATGCAAGCCGGCCGGTTAAGGGTACTCTTGACCTGGCCTTTCTTAAAAATTCAGCAATTTGGTCAAGTTATGTTATCCGTGGTCTTCCCCTACCGACCCTTCCGTCCACATTCGCAACGTAAATTTCTTTTGCCACTCGTCTTTCATCCATCCTCTCTATGTGTCCAAGCCATCTAAGCATCCCTTTCTCAACTTTTGTCACAACACCTTCTTTTACTCCACACCGCTCTCTTATACCTCCATTTCTTATTCTATCATTCCGACGAGATTTGTTCTGACTCTGATGTACGGTAGTGATTGTTGGGTTTGACAGAAGAGTCATGAAAGCGGACTGAATGCGGTGGAAACGAGAGCATTAAGAAGTATGCGTGGTGTACCTTTGAATGATAGAGTAAGAGAGCCAAGCTCACTTCTTGTTAAAATTTGTAGTTACAGAGCACAATGGAGGTGGGCAAGATGAACAAGCGGTACATCTGATGGCAAGCAATTAGGACTGCCCATGGATACCTTAATTACCAAAGGCATTGAAGATGTATAGTCCAACTTAGGATTAAGAATTTTTTTATGGGATAGGAGGGCAAATGAGCAAGCGTGCCGCCTGATGGAAAGCAATCAACGCCGCCCATAGGCAACCGCGACACCGCAGGAGTCGCGGAAGCGTCGCCGGCCTTTGTGTGGGCTTGTTTTTTGAAGGTGCCAATCTCGTATCGGTTCGGAAAGACCGTCGAAGTTAGCTGCTTTCACAGGGTGGTGGTGCGTGGAAAGAAGTTTCGAGAGAAGCGCACCGTAATAGATCGCCACTCATCCAGGTGGTGGGGATGAAATTTAATGAGTGAAGTGTACTCCAGTACCAAAATGTGGTTATTGATAGTCAGCTACAGGCTGAGAGTCGCTCGAGAAGCTATGAAAAGAGCTACGCTCGAAATTTTTCTGGTGTATGCTAGTCGATTATATTCAATAATATGATTTGATACTGAAAAACAGTGAACTCCCTTCAGTGGAATAGGAGTGGTGGAGTAGAGACACGCTGCAGTCGAATATTTTGTCAAGAATGGCATATTATTTATCCGTAACATATATGGATGTTGATTGCTTTCCATGAGGTGACACGCCTGCTCGTTTGCCTTACTATCCCATAAAAATAAAACCTCATCGCGGAATGGTGGGTAAAGCTCGATTGTTGCTTGGCTGATGTTTGACAAATGAAATGTAATTTGTTGTCGACAAATTATATATAATAATTAGAAGATGACCATGTTCTTCCTTTCAGGGAGACAGCGGTGGACCATTGCAAATCAAAAACCAGAAGATCACCTGCATGTACACAATTATAGGCGTTACGTCGGTTGGCCACAAATGCGGTGTTGGTGAACCGGCGGTCTACACGAAGGTCTCTCATTACGTGCCCTGGATCGAGAGCGTCGTTTGGCCTTGATTGTTTTTTATTGTTATACATTTTTCTTTGTATTGTTATGTAATTGAATGAAGTATATCTACTCTATTTGCTTCACTGATACTCTTGTTATTTACTTTCTTAAAAATATTTCATTTATTTAATACGTTCTGTTCAACCAATTTTAATTATTTATTTCGATTATACCTATACGATATGAGATTTGCTACAGCAATCATTATTTAGACACCGATCACAGCCCAAATTGAAGATGGAGAAACATTGGAAGCTCGAAATGGACGTGTCCCTGACTGATATATGACTTAAATATACTTATTCACCAATACATCTAGAAGAAAACAATAAATCAAACATTTTTAGCGTGGTAGATTTTAAATGGGTCCATGGCCCAGGCCGCTAAATTTGGGGGGCCACGATCGGTTGGGGTGGGACGCTTTCTGGCCAATCGGACACGCATGGTGGATGATGGTAGGTGGGTAGCTAAATCTTCTATTTTCGAGCGTGTCGCGAGGTCGCCTACTTACTTGGTCTCTCGTCTCGAGCGTCACTCGATCATATAGCGAAATAACCGTCTTTCTCTGCTACAACGGGTAGAATTCTTTGTCTTATCGGCTTTGTAATATCGTTCTCTTTAGTTCTAGGTTACGCTAAAGGTTATGATGATGAAAAAGAATGGATAAACCAAGACGGAACATACCTTGAAAAATCGCTTAAGTTTTCAAGAAATTTCCAAGTCATAAGTACCCGTTACGGAAAAATTTGTATAAGATATGTGATGACTGTGGATGAAGCAAAGAAACTGTGCCGAGATCGTAGCAGATGGAGGTCTGTGGTCTCTGCCTACAGGTAAACAGACGTGATTGTATGCATGTATATATGTATTATTTTCTTTTATTTACATAATTTTCTCTTAATAACAATATTATTAATGTAAAAAATCTATAAAAATAATATTATCATTAGGGTTATTAATCCTTCGTGGCGGGATAAACCAAGCACACGAAGGATTATGCTTCCAAGGAAAGGGACCATCTCACGATCCTAGCCGTGCACAATATGGCTGCTTTTTGAATTTTGAATTTAACCCACTTACCTAAACCTAACTTGGACAGATGGGCGTCCAAATTTTTACCGATAAGTCCATTCACAGAGACCACTATGGGTACAATGAGAGTTGAATCAACGTGCCACATGGCGGAAATCTCATGCGCGAGGTCTATGTATTTTATTTATTTATCTTTTTTTATATAGTCACGCCTATCCCTCGCAGGGATCGGCAGAGACCACAGCTCCATCCGCTACCCGCTATCGTATGTATGTAGATTGACGAATATAGAAATACGAGAATGTGTTCATACCTTCATTAGATTTTTTTTTAACTGCCCATATATGTCCCACTGCTGATCACGGGAAACTCCATTTCTGGAGGAACGGACGTTAACCCACTACGCTTGTCCAAAGCATATTGGCGGGGTTACCAGATTCGGAATAAATATTTCATAAATATTTATTCAAGATATACATATATTTTATTATTCCGATACGGGGATCGAACCCGCGATTATTGACTCCGTGGGCGGATAATCTGAGACAAGTTAGAGACTTAGTTCTCAGCCATCATAAACAAGTGTATTTCATGTAATAAATACAAACACGTTTTTTTTTTCAATAAAATTTTTTATTTGATTTATTTATTTGAAGTAAAAAATATATGATGTTTATATAAAAATGTAAAAATATGAGCAAATTTCTCGAGCCGTATTCACGCAGCACTATGGCCACACAATTTTTTCGATCCAAGACACGTAGGGTGCCACCCTGGTGTAGATTCCGGGATCCCCTACAACCCCGCAGGCTCTCCCGTAGGACGTGACCGCTGTGATGACGTACATACAGTGGATCTTCTTGCTCTTGATTTGAAGGGGCCCTCCACTGTCTCCCTGCGGTAAGAAAGTTTTTTTAGCACACGTACGTTCTCTTGGATACGCCCATGTCATAATCCCGCAGAAAACCGGCGTCTGAGTGGGTAGCTTAGCTACCACGTTTCGTACGGTGAGTGACTGACTTCCGGAGACCCAACACCCTCCCCCTCCCCTCCCCCCTCCCCCCTCCCCTCCTCCTCCCCCCTTCTCCCCTCCACACTTCCTCCCCTACCCTATCCCTTTCCGATAATGACACTTTCCTTAAAGGACGGCAACGATTCCGCACTGTCTATGGCGCTGCGGATGTCTATGGGTGACACGCCTGCTCGTTTGCCTTTCTGTGACATAAAAAAAAAATAATCACGCGGAAAACCGCACGTGGTAAATTTTTCCACAATTCCACAGTTCGATAAAAAAACTGTTCTTAAAATACTCTTTGATTCTTCTACTTCTCTCACTGACACTACAATCCAGGATCATTCATTTGTCCTCTACCACTATTTTTCCCCATATATAGGGATATGGAGACATGCTGCTGCAAATAGGGATTTTCAGCAGAATGTCTTCATAGATCTTTCCATCGCCTTCATGTCTTCTTTGGTAGTTATTCCACCTCTTCCTATATATCATATCTATCTGATATATATATATATATATATAGTACATATATATAAATACATATCTCTATATATATATATATATATATATATATATATATATATATATATATATATATATATATATATATATATATATATATATATCACGCCTGTCTCCCGTAGGAGTAGGCAGAGACCGCAGATCTTCGTTCCGCTACGATCCCAGCACACTTTCTTTGCTTCCTTCACACTCATCCATCCTTCCTCTCACATTCATCGTAGCGAAACGGCTCTCCGTTACTGGCTTCTCGGCCTTGTGGAAATCAGGACTAACATGATTAATGACGCACGACGTGGTTCGCCACCTGTCACGTCACGATTCCCACGAGGCCGAGAAGCGACTAACGGAGAGCCGTTTCGCTACGACGAATGTGAGAGGAAGGATGGATGAAAAGATGGATAAGTGTGTAGAAGACGGGGAAGGTGTGCCGGGATCGTAGCGAATGGAGACCTGTGGTTTCTGCCTGCCCCTACGGGAAACAGGCATAACGATATGTATGTATGTATGTATGTATGTATGTATGTATGTATGTATGTATGTATGTATGTATGTATGTATGTATGTATATATGCATGTATGTATGTATGTATGTATGTATGTATGCATGTATGTATGTGGGTATGTATGTATGTATGTATGTATATATGTATGTATGTATGTATGTATGTATGTATATATGTATGTATGTATGTATGTATGTATGTATGTATGTATGTATGTATGTATATATGCATGTATGTATGTGGGTATGTATGTATTTCTTTACAGCGTTTTCGCTTCTTTGTGTCGATATCATAGGGGCATTAAAAGAGACGAGCGTCTGTGATCGTAGAAGGCATTTTTTTATTTATTGTGTATCGTGTAAGATGATCCACTCTCTCTATCGCCTAATTTTCCTATGAATAATTACCTGGCAGGTGTCTTTGGACATATCCTTGTCACCGTAACACATCTGGGTGGTGGCGTCGAAACCCCTCTTCGTGTAGCGGGTCGGCGGGAAGAGCAGCGTACACTCGAATTCCGAGAACTTGTTGAGGATCACCTGGAAGTGAATGCATGAGGTGTTGGCGAAAACCAAAATCGAAAAAATTTAAGCGAAATCCAGCATTTTTTTTTTGTGATAGGAAGGCAAACGAGCAGGCGTGTCACCTGATGGAAAGCAATCAACGCCGCCCATAGACATCCGCAGCGCCATAGGCAGTGCGGAAGTGTTGCCGACCTTTAGGGAAAGTGACATTATGGGAGTGGGAGGGGAACTCAGGCCGCTGTCCGGACGAAGCGCGGTAGCTAAGCTACCACTCAGACGCCGGTTTTCTGCGGGAGTGTGGTACTTCCCCGGGCGAGACGGCCCATTTGTGCTACAGATTAATAATATGCCATTCTTGAGCCATTCTTGAGATGATTTTCGTCTGCAGCGTGGCTCTACCCCTAGAAATCATCTCTTTTTTTATGGGATAGGAGGGCAAACGAGCAAGCATGTCGCCATGTGATCCAATACTTTGAACAAACGTGCTGGCCCAACACATTGGGCCAATGTGTACAAAGGGCTATTATTACCTTTTGCAGGACGTCCGCCGAAGCACCTCTGTTCTGCGTGGCACCCCACCCAGTCGCCAGGACTTGCTCGTCAGGGGCGGACGTGTCCACGTGGAGGCAGGCAGGTAACACGAATTCGCTCAGGACCATCCTGAATTATTTTATGACCTGAATATCTTACATACTATTATATCACATGCTGCCCATCCACATTAATACTTCACGTGCCAGTTATTTTATGGAATAGGAATGCAAACTGCTGAAGTTTTTAAGAAAGGCCGGGTCAAGAGTACCCTTAACCAGCGGGCTTGCATGAGGAGAATAATGAGTGTGGTCAAGCAAGGGAAGTATGCCGAGATCGTAGCAGATGGAGATCTGTGGTCTCTGCCCACCCCTACGGGAGACAGGCGGGACGATATGTATGTATGTATGTGAGAATACAAACGGGCAGTGTAACCTGATGGAAAGCAATCAACGCCGCCCATAGATATCCGCAGTGCCTTTACTACATACATACATATCGTCACGCCTGTCTCCCGTAGGGTTAGGCAGAGACCACAGACCTCCATTCGCGTCGATCCCGATACACCTTCTTTGCTTCCTCCACATTCATCCATCTTTACGCTCACATTCATCGTAGCGAAACGGCTCTCCGTTAATAGCTTTTCGCCCTTATGGGAATCAGGAAGTGACGGGTGGTGACCCACTTCGCTGTAATTTTTTAACGAATTAGGTAAATTAAAATTCGTCATAGTGAATCCCACGAGCCGCAAGGGAAAATGGAGGTCAGCCCCAGCAGAGTCTTACATGCTGAGGTAAGGCACCATAGTACCCGGGGGAGCCCGATCCCGGGACAGACGGCACGCTTGTGACTAAGCTTGCCCCTAGCCACACATCCATTGGCACGGCAGACCTGACAGTGGATTGGCGGAGAGGAAGGGAAAAGGATAGAGAAGAAAGGAAAGGGCAGGAAAGGAAATGCGGATTTGGGGGGTTACCAGACTCGGAATAAATATTTATAAATCGTTACATATATTTATTCCAAAGCGGGGGATCGAACCCGCGACCATTGACTCCGCGCGCGGAGAGCCCCGCCACTGAGCCAATCAGTCATCGTGTAAGTGTGAGTATATGTATTTGTTATACTATAAAATATAATTTCATTACTTACTCAGTTTCCGTCTCCAGAAGCGCGATGTCGTTGTACTTGGCTGGTGGGTGGTATTCTGGGTGTTTGATTATCTGCTTGATCTTATACCTTTGAGAGCCCTCCACGTGTTCCTTGCGACTCAGTATGCCCAGCAGGGCGTAAGACACGGGGCCGCTGGAAAATTTAGAATATCAGTTTGTTGGAAAAATGTTCGGGAGGAACTAGTAAAAACACAAACTTGATTCAAGAAGTAGACCTAGCAGGCAGAGTTCTATTGACGAGGCTCGGCCTCTTGCGTCGACCCTGTGACGGCGTTTCTCGGCGCATTCGCCGATCTCCACACCCATCTCACCCAATACAGTGGGTAGCGGGTGCAGAGGGTAGTGCTGGAACCCCTGTGGCGCCCAGCACCAAGTCGGCAACTTGCGAAAATATGCCTCAAGGCCTCTGGGAAAGGTGGCACAAAGATAGGGCATCTCCCTTGACCCTTGTCCCTGAAGTTCGTTCCCACACTTAGGCATGGATGTCCCTGCCTGTCTGTCTGGCCCGGCTCTAGTCATTGGTCGAAGTTCGAATGGGACGAGCCGCTACTTAGCTAATAAATAACATTATTACATATCATCACGCCTGTCACCCGTAGGGTTAGGCATACACCACAGATCTCCATCCGCTTCGATCCCGACACACCTTCCTTGCGTCCATCACACGCATTCATCTTTTCATCCATCCTTCCTCTCACATTCATCGTAGCGAAACAGCTCTACGTTTGTCACTTCCCGCCCTCGTGGGAATCAGGACGTGACGGGTGGCGAACCACGTCGCTGTAATTTTTACCGAATTAGGTATATTAAGATTCGTCATAGAATCCCACGAGCCGCAAGGGAAGATGAAGGTCAGCCCCAGCAGAGCCCCGCATGCTGAGGTAAGGCTATATACTACCCGGGTAGCCCGATCCCGGGACGGTCGGCACGCTTGCGACTAAGCTCGCCCCTAGCCACGCATCCAGTGGCACAGCAGACCGTGGATTGGCTGAGAGGAAGGGAAAAGGATAGAGAAGAAAGGAGAGGGCATGGGAAAGATGGATTTAGATAGAATGATAGGGATATGATGCTACCGCAACGAAAGACGAGGAGTGATACGGTAGTAGCTCGGGAGGCCGGGGTCGCGTACCCGTGTACCAATACCATGAATACCGGACAAATGGCTAGGCAATGATACACCCTAACAACATTATTGTACCACTGAATTGGCCTGACAGAGTACATGTTATTTCAAGCCTTTATTCTCGCTCGGCGAAGTTACTTACATATCTCTGGCATACGTGCAGTGCCCAGCTGTCAGGATAAATCTCTCGCTGATCAGAGAACCACCGCATTGCCACAGGATTTTCTGGACATTACTCCCGAAGCCCAGGAGCACCTGGAAGGATTGGATGAAATCATTTCTTACAAATTTATTTAGCTATTTTACAGCTATACTTTTGGACAGTCAAAACCTTTACTTAGCTAAGATCCGCGACAAGCAAACAATAACATAAAATTAATAATGTGTGTTTTCCTGCTGGATGAAGTGGATTTATTTGCAACTCAAACCAAAAACTTACCGATAAAACGGCCGTCAGCAACTCTCCACCCATCAACTACAACACCAAACACACACTACCACTTTTCCACCTTGCAAACGACACGTGTTTCGCCCCAACACGGGGCATCTTCACGTATAGTAGACTCTACGGAAGACAACCGAAAAGTCATCTTCCGTAGAGTCTACGACACTGCTTGCTATACAGATCTGCTTTTCGCGGATCTTAGCTAAATTAAGGTTTTGACTGTCCACATAGTGATAGATTTCCGCAAAGTTACGCTTGACTCCATTGATCAGCTATACTTTTATCGGCATAGAACGGAGTTGGTGAATTCGTACCCGAGCGTGACGCCTCCACCTCAATCGTACAGAACTGGCGGAGGGATCGTAGTGATGGAGCGTCTAATGAGGTGGTAGCGGCTTCAAAGAGACTTCTCCATCTTTCTATCCATGGCACTATGTGTGCAGTCGCTAAAAGTGTACTTAGCATACATCATATCTTAAGAAACACCAATATACTCTACTCTACTCAACTGGTGTTGTCATAATGACCAGCACTTTAGTTAACCAACTACAGCATTACAGCTGACCCAAGGCCTATTCTCTTTTAATTAAAACAGAAGACTGGCGATAATGCTTGCACTAGGATATAGCTCACATCAATAGTCCAGTGGAGGATACGATGGGCCGGTTCGTCCGGGGAAGTACCACACTACTGCGGAAAACCGTCGTCCGAGTGGAAGCTTAGCTACCGCACTTCGTCCGGTGAGCGGTTGAGTTCCGGAGGCCCAAAAAAGGAGGTTCGAAATTTCACTAAGACATAGCTGAACCCGTCCATCCGTTTCTTTTCCCCGAAGTTGACCGCTAAATTTAGAGGTCATCAAGATGGATACGCCTTACCATTTTAATGACAGTCCGTCTGCTTCACAAGCTCAGAGTCGCTCAGAGAGCTATGCTCGGAGTTTCTCTGGTAAATATGATTCGGAATGAACAAATCCGCTAGAAAACTAAAGTCACCGACATAGCCTTTCGAATTAGCAAACTAAAGTGGCAATGGGCTGGACACGTTTGTCGGAGATCCGACAATTATTGGAGCAGACGAGTGCTGGAGTGGAGACCGCGTCTCAGTAAACGTAGTGTGGGACGCCCCCCGGCTAGATGGTACGACAATCTGCGCAGGGCGGCTGGCAGAAACTGGACGCGTGATACCGAAGATCGGGCTAGGTGGCGCTTCATGGGGGAAGTCTATGTCCAGCAGTGGACTGCCGCAGGCTGTTGATTGATTGTACCATGTGCGGGAACTCCCATTGAGCAGCATTCACCCCGCCCACAACTAACTGATCGGCCTCGTGCTTGCAGTCATACCGACGCGCCTTGCCTCCACTGAGGGCGTTGCTCTCCCTACATGGATACACCCACTTCTCCTGGTATTCGAGGCACTCTGAAAAAGACGGATGTCCATCAATCAAGTTAAGCTAGCTCCATATACATACTACTACTCATACTCATATACACATACACAAATACACATACAACAATATGGACGTAAGTTTTTGGTTTAAGTTCCAAATAAATCCACTTCATCCAACACAAAAAACACACATTATTAATTTTCTGTTATTGTTTGCTTGTCGCGGATCTTAGCTAAGTGAAACTTTTGGTTTTGGTGAAATTATTATTACATGATTTAGTTATTTTTAATTTTATTTTATTGTATGTGTATTATATTAATGGAGTCAGGCGTTACTTTGCGGAAATCCATCACTATATGGACAGTCAAAAGTTTTACTTAGCCAAGATCCGCGACAAACAAAACAATAACAGAAAATTAAAAATGTGTGTTTTTTCGCTGGGTTTAGTGGATTTATTTGGAACTTAAACCAAAAACTTACCGAAAATCGGCCATCAACTCTCCACCCACCAACCACTATACACAACGCCAAACACACACTATCACTTTTCCATCTTGTACACGACACGTGTTTCGCCTCAACACGAGGCATCCTCAGGTATAGTAGACGCTGCGGAAGACAACCGAAAACTTTTCGGTTCGAGAGTTGATGGCCGATTTTCGGTAAGTTTTTGGTTTAAGTTCCAAATAAATCCACTAAACCCAGCGGAAAAACATACATTATTAATTTTCTGTTATTGTTTTGCTTGTCGCGGATCTTAGCTAAGTAAAACTTTTGACTGTCCACATAGTGATGGATTTGCGCAAAGTAACGCCTGACTCCATTAATACATCATGTAATGTTGTTTATCTAGGACTTGTTTACAAGGTGTAAAACACACATTATTAAATTTTCTGTTGTTTTTTGCTTGTCGCGGATCTTAGCTAAGTAAAACTTTTGACTGTCCACATTGTGATGGATTTCCACAAAGTAACGCCTGACTCCATTAATCACAACCAAAAGAACAAGTTCCTGTTTGCATACTTAAAATTAGATTTTTGTATTTTATTTTTAAACATATTTATTAATTGCATCTGTGCTGCTTTGTGAATTATTAACCTATCAACTGTGGTATCGCTAGTCGAGAAAAAACCCCATTCGTGGAACCGCGTTGCAAGCATTCCAACACAACCTGGACGTGGGGCGTGTCAGTTCACATTGGATCCAGTTTTTTCCAATAAGACTATTAAAATAAAACTAATTCGATTTTGAATTTAAAAACTCTAATTTATTGGCATTATTAATTACAACTGCGCTGAGAACGTAATTGTATAGCGGTAGAGCCACACTGCAGACGAATACTTTGTCAAGAATGGCATAATATTTGTCTGTAGCGTGAATGGGCCGGCTCGCCCGGGGAAGTACCACACTCCCGCATAAAACCGGCGTCTGAGTGGTAGCTTACCTACCGCGCTTCGCACGGTGAGCGGCCGAGTTCCGGAGGCCCAACACCCTCCCTCCCCCTTCCACCCCTCCCATTCTCACACCCATACTGACACTTTCCTTAAAGGTCGGCAACGCTTCCGCACTGCCTATGGCGCTGCGGAAGTCTACGGGCGGCGTTGAGCGCTTTCCATCAGGTAACACGCCTGCTCGTTTGCCTTCCTATCCCATAAATCATAACAACAGCGCTGCGAACGTGCCAGAGTTGGCGGTTGGATGACCTTGCTCGCGTCGCGGTGGCGACACAGACGAGAGTTTGAAAAAGATTTTTTCTTTAATAAAGAAATAAATTTTCTTTAATAAAAAATTTTATCAACGTATACTCACTGTCCCAAGCTTTTTGTCCGGTTTTAGGTGAGGTGTAATTCGTTGGAATAGGTTCGCAGCCATCTTTGTATTTGCTATTCGACACGTAATCATAAGTCGGAGGTTCGTACTCAGTTGTCGAAGTGACCCTGGAAAATTTGTGTGAAATAGGATATTTGCATTCGTCGGATTAATCTAAATAAAAAAATAATATAATATAAAAAAAATAATCTAAAAAAAGTATATACAAAAATGTTGCTGGCAACACCGTAGGGACGCAACAAAAAACATAAAATTGCCAAGACGTGTTTTTGATTAATAGCTATTTTAACCAAAAGAGGCTTGTTCTCTATTTTATGCATTATTCTATAATTTATGCATTACATATATTACTTATGCAATTACAAAAATTATGCTGGCAACACCGTAGGGTCGCGTCGAAAAAAATAAAATTGCCAAGACATTTTTTAATTGTTAGCTATTTTAATCAAAAGAAGCTTGTTCTCTATTTTATGCATTATTATATTTTTTATGCAATTACAAAAATTATGCTGGCAACACCGTAGGGACGCGACGAAAGAAATAAAATTGCCAAGACGTTTTTTGATTGTTAGCTATTTTAATCAAAAGAAGCTTGTTCTCTCTTCTTCTTTATTTTATGCATTATTATATTATTAACATTACGTGTTGAAACTAAAGAATGTATATCATAATATACATTCTTTAGTTTCAACACGTAATGTTATAGTTTTAAACTAAATGTTACCGGCTGGTGGTCCTTAGTGATAGAAAAGAAGAAGAATCTGTCCCTCCTTTTTGGGTCTGTGTCTGTGCTAGATATTTTTTGGATTGACTACTATCCGTCCCCCATACTCCTATACAATTTTATTAAGTCTATCTCGCTCGCACATTATCTGCAAAACCCTGTTCTTTATACTATTTATTCACCAGGTAGAAGGCAAAATACAATGTATTATGGCTTCTACTGGTGAGTAGGCTGGTATTCCTTAATGATAGAAAATATCTAGCACGAGCACAGACCCCAAAAAGGAGGGACTGGTCGATTCACGACTATCCCTCCCCCAAACTCCTATACAATTTTATTTAGGCTATCTCGCTCGCACATTATCTGCAGAACTCTGTTCTTTATACTATTTATTCACCACGTAGAAGACACAAGACGACCGATTGGCTTAGTGGCGGGGCCCTCCGCCCGCGGAGTCAATGGTCGCGGGTTCGATCCCCGCATCGGAATAAATATATGTATCGATTTATAAATATTTATTCCGAGTCTGGTAACCCCTCCAATCCGCATTTCCATTCCTGCCGTTTACTTTCTTTTCTATCCTCCCTTCCTCTCCGCCAATCCACGGTCTGCCGTGCCAATGGATGCGTGGCTAAAGGCGAGCTTAGTCGCAAGCGTGCTGACCGTCCCGGGATCGGACTTCCCCGGGTGAGGTTGACCTCCTTCCTCCCTTGCGGCTCGTGAGATTCACACACTAAGATGAATTTAATATACCTAATTTGTTGAAAAATGACGGTCAAGTGGTTCGCCAACCGTCACGTCCTGATTCTTACGAGAGCGAGAAGCGAACAATGGAGAGCCGTTTCGCTACGTTGAATGGTAGCGGATGGAGCTCTGTGATCTCTGCCAACCCCTGCGGGGGATAGGCGTGAATATATGATAAAGACACAATACAATATATTAAGCCTTCTACTGGTGTATAGGTATATATATATATATATATATATATATATATATATATATATATATATATATATATATATATATATATATATATATATATATATATATATATATATATATATATATATATATATATATATATATATATATATATATATATATATATATATATATATATATATATTCACGCCTATCCCCCGGTGAATAAGTAAATAAATTATTAAAACCTTTGTTTCGTGGTAGTGGCAACGGGTGGTTTTTGGGTGGTCACTGGTGGTGATTGCGGTTGGTTTACCTGCCCCGAACCGCAACAGACGACTGGATCCATGCCTTGGAAAGAGCATATCTGCAACAGACAAGTGAGGATGAGTGTTCCAGCGAGGGAGTAGTCAGGAACTCAATCCGTGGCGTGTAGGATATCGAACTCTGAACCACAGACAAAGAAATATACTTTTATATAAATACAAATTCGAACTCTTCCCACAGATATGTGGACAGTAAGAATTTTTACTTAGCTAAGATCCGCGACAAGCAGACAAATATAGAAAAATAATAATGTGTTTTTTAATGGAGGAAGTGGATTTACTGAAGACAATTTGGACTTACGTTACTTACTTACGTTACTACGTTGTCTGCCGTAGAGTTTACTATATCTGATAATGCCTCGTGTTGAGGGGAAACACGTGTCGTGTGCAATGTGGAAAATGGTGGTTTGTGTTTGGTGTTTGTGTTGTTGATAGTGGTTGGAAAGTGGAGAGTTGTTGACGGCCGTGTTTTCGGTAAGATTTAATTTAAGTTCTTTTTTTTATGGTATAGGAAGGCAAACGAGCAGGCGTGTCACCTGATGGAAAGCAATCAACGCCGCCCATAGACATCCACAACGCCATAGGCAGTGCGGAAGCGTTGCCGACCTTTAAGGAGTGTCATTATGGGAGTGGGAATGGGAGGGGGAGAGTTGGAGAGGGTATTGGGCTTCCGGAACTCGGCCCCTCACCGTACGAAGCGCGGTAGCTAAACTACCACTCAAACGCCGGTTTTCTGCGGGAGTGTGGTACTTCCCCGGGCGAGCTGGCCTATTCACACTACAGACAAATAATATGCCATTCATGACAGAGTATTCGTCTGCAGCGTGGCTCTACCACTATTGAAATCCACTTTTCCCGTAAATCCCCTTTTTCCAGTATAAACACACACATTATTGATTTTCTATTTTTGTTTGCTTGTCGCGGATCTTAGCTAAGTAAAAATTTTGACTGTCCGCATAGTAATGGTTTTCCGCAAAGTAAATTAATATTCTTTTCCCGCCAAGTTACATCAGTGACGAAAATCTCATTCTCTCTGTTTAGTTGTGGTGGCGTATTTTACAATATAGTTTAATTAAGGCGTATAAGTGAAATGATATGAAATAAATGCGTGTATCGTGTCATAGTGTATAATATTAAAGAAATATACCATAGACCTGCCTATAAATTGCATATTCATAGTATTAATAAAATATAAATTGATTTACATGTACGCTTGCTCGTTTGCCCTCCTAATATTCACCGTTACTTTTTAATTACCCGAGAAAATGAAGTAATATATTCAGTTATCGATATACATTAAATTAACGAGGAAAAAAATTTTTAAAAATGTCCTTAATATACACCAAAAATTATACAACAAAAAATCTTGCTAATTCAAATAGACATCATTATCATTCCAATATGAACTGCACTCAAACCAACCTAATTTGGTCGCGTAATATTAACGTACGGTAGGGATAACTATGAATGAAAACAATTTGCGCAACCTGCCGACAAAAGACGTTTTTTCTCTTTCGCACGCACTGTTGCCATACTTAGGAATACATGCTGCATGCAAGATGGCGTACAAGTATTTGATGCATTTACAGGATTTCTTTGAAGTCCCATAAAACAATATTTTTGTATGAGCGCTATAATATTTAAATGTTACTTACTGTCATACATATTTTTACATACGCGAATTTTAGTTTTCTCGGGTAATTAAAAAGTCACGGGTGTATAGAGAAATAACTTTAAATCATCACCTGTGGCCGCTTTCCCATCTTATAATCGTTGATGGCTGCGGGGCAGTCGCCTATCACCTTACAGATTCCATTGACACCACCTTTGGAACAGCGTTCACCTGGAATCGAATTATTCTTAAGTTAAACTTATATAGGTGTCCGGTGGCTCAACTAGGTGTTCAAACATAAATAATAAAAAACTACAAAGGATATAAATACAATTGCATAACTTTTACAAAACAGATAAAAGTGTTTTTCTTTTTTACCAGGGGAGGAGGGGAGTGCTCCGAGGAATTGTTTGGAACAATCCCCGCCGCCGAATTCCAAAACACACAACTCGCCGTAAAGAAAAGAGTCATCCCCACCGTTTGGATGAGTGGCGATCCACTCATGTGCGCTTCTCTCGAAACTTCTTTCCACGCACCGCCACTCTGTGGAACTGGCTACCTTCGGCGGTTTTTCCGTAACCGATACGACATTGGCACCTTCAAAAAACAAGCCCACATATACCTAAAAGGCCGGCAACGCTTCCGTGTCTCCTGCGGTGTCGCGGTTGTCTATGGGCGGCGTTGATTGCTTTCCATCAGGCGGTACGCTTGCTCGTCTGGCCTCCTATCCCATAAAAAAAGGGATGAGGGTTATAGGGCGTCCCTGAAACGGTTTCCGAACCGATATGACTTTGGAAAGCCTTTAGAAAACTAGTCTACACATTCCTCAAAAGCCGGCAACGCTTTTGCAATGCCTATGGTTTTGCATTTGTCTATAGGTTTTGTTGATTGCTTGCCATCAGGTGACACGCACGCTTCTTCACCTTCCTATCCCATAAAAAATCTCAGCAGATATTTCTTCTATAATGCGACTTACATTATATAAATATGATAACACACTTTATATAAAAATGGAGAGCTATTTTGTTAGTCTCGCTAAAACTGAAAAACGGCTCGACCGATTTTTTAGAAATAGAAATAGAAAAACTTTATTTATGACACCTTTCTTTTACAATAACTATAATTAAATGTTATTAATGGAGTCAGGCGTTACTTTGCGGAAATCCATCACTATGTGGACAGTCAAAAGTTTTACTTAGCTAAGATCCGCGACAAGCAAAACAATAACAGAAAATTAACAATGTGTGTTTTTCTGTTGGGTTAAGTGGATTTATTTGGAACTTAAACCAAAAACTTACCGAAAATCAGCCCTCAATTCTCCACCCACCAACCACTATACACAACACCAAACACACATTATCACTTTTCCATCTTGTAAACGACACGTGTTTCACCCCAACACGAGGCATGTTCACTCTACGGAAGACAACCAACTTTTCGGTTGTAAGTTTTTGGTTTAAGTTCCAAATAAATCCACTTAACCCAACAGAAAAACACACATTGTTAATTCTCTGTTATTGTTTTGCTTGTCGCGGATCTTAGCTAAGTAAAACTTTTGACTGTCCATATAAAATTAAATCCTTAATAATATTATATATACAAATAAATACACAAAAACAAAAAGAAAATAATTTTAATCTAACGAGTGTCATAAAATGGTTCTTGCTCAGTATATGCCGGGCGCACTATTGGAGCACCCGGCGCTGGTTTTCAGCAAGAGCCAACGTCGTCAGATCGCGGACCACAGTGACGACATTCATATCATACACTGACACACTCGTACATACACATACATCCATATATATAACTACTCATACTCATATACACATACAGTACAATAGAATTAAAGAACAACTGAGTCATGTACTAAATACACCGCATCCAAAAGAACAAGTTCCTGACTGCATACTTAAAATTAGATTTTTCGATGCAAGTCACGAAGAGGTGGTGGCAAGTTGTTCCAACATTTGGTTGCAGCGTATTTAAAGCTACCTCGAAAGGCAGCTGAGCAGTGGCGAGGAGCAACCAGCAGTGACCTAGATGCTCTGGTATCGCGAGCGCTATTTCGTTTACGGGATTTGAATATTTTATTTTGTATTATATTCACTGTAATATGGGGAAGGTTTACGAATAAAAAAAAATATATGGAAAACACACAAGTACAGCTTGAAAAAATAAAAATTATTTTTATTCACTTCCAATTACTTTCAACAGATGGCGTTCGTGACGGCTGTCCATTTGTTTTGACATCGCATAAATATGCACAGTGTTTTCCTCAATTAAAACATAACTCGCTCCACTTGATCGTTATAGAGTATGCAATCATCATGCAATAATCGAAGAAATAAACTTAGATAAAAACTTGAAGCAGAAAGGGCCGTGAAGTAACAAAAGCCACGAAAATGCGATTGATGAGGTCGCTTGTTTTTTTTTGTAATCCTGTATGCGGCGGAGACATAGACCTCGCGACGAGCTGACAGAGAGAAGATAGACGCCCCAGAAATGTTGTGTTGGCGGAGATTGCTCGGTATCTCTTGGACCGAATTCAAAACAGACGTCTCCATTCTCCAAGAACTCGGCGCGATAACACCTCCATCGAGCGGCTGGTAGTGCAGGGAAAAGTGGAAGGAACCCGAGCGCGTGGCAGACTTCCGATGCGGTGGACGGACCTGGTGTAGACCGCTCTCAATAGCCCCCTACATGAATGCACGAAGAAGGCGGCCGTGAGGGATGAATGGCGGCGTCAGGGTCACCAACTTAGGGGTTTTACCCCCAAATTTAGGGATTAAAAAAGTCGAATGGGATTTTTTAGTGGTGTTATATTTTTAACGATTTTTTTTTCAATTCGAATATTCACTTCTTTTAAATTAAAAAATCAAACAAATAAAGATGAGATGTTATAGGCCCGGGATTAACTAAATCTAGTCAATCACATTTATTTTTGACATAGTGGCATAGTGACGTCTAGTAGTACACTCCAGGAGTATGCTCGTTACTAAGAGTGCAGAGACCACGAAAAACGTACCTTGACCAAATTGCTGAACTTTTTAAGAAAGGCCAGGTCAAGAGTACCCTCAACCGGCGGGCTTGCATGAGGAGAATAATGAGTGTGGAGGAAGCAAGGGAAGGATGCCGAGATCGTAGCAGATGGAGATCTGTGGTCTCTGCCTACCCTTACGGGAGACAGGCGTGACGATATGTATGTATGTATGTAAAATAAATTCAAACTCTGCACTCTTAGTAACGAGCATACTCCTGGAGTGTATTACTAGATGTCACTAAGTCGCTATGACGCTACAAGAAAAAGTCTTGGCTACGTAATATCAGGGAGTGGACCGGGATAGCGAGTGCTCCAGAACTGCTGCACCTCGCGAAGGAGGAGAAGAGTTGTGCTAAATTGGCTGCCAACCTTCGCAAGTCGGAGAGGCACTCTTGGAAGAAAGAAGAAGTATAATTAAAGGGAATAAAAAGTCCATATTATATATTTATAAATAATTCACCTTGACGACTAATCGGCTTAATTAGTGGTGTTCCTATAGAAATATAAACCCGTGCCCAGTAGTGGGAAATATATGGGATATAACAAACATAATTATGTAGTATAATAACACTCACCTACGTCTTGCCCCTCCGAATGTATCACAAAAGCAAACAACACTACAATCAATAAGCGTTTCATAATAATACACAATTTATTTTCACTCGATAATAAATTAATTCTTAAATTAACTTTCAATAATAATTATTATTCATTTATTATTAATCTTGAAAAACATATTTCAACTATCATTCAAAACAAATGTTACAACAGTCCAAAATTAACACATCAAAAACAATTTAGACTATATCGACGCAAAAAACGACAAAGATCAATATTTTTTATTGCATATTCGGATTAAAAAAAAATACCGCGTCGAATGATCCGAGTCTCACAGCTCTACGACGAATAGAATATTTTGTACAGCGTTGAAACTGACTGTTTTTGAGTAATCGAATAAAATTTTATCGGAAATCTTAATTTCTTTTGGTCTTGGTGGTGAGTTTTCGTTTTGCGTTTTAATACGTCATCGGTTTTTGCGTCGATATAAAGGTATTTAAATATTCTACATGCAATAAATACGTTTAATTTATTGCAAAACTAAACACAAATATTCGTTCGAAACGAGTGTAACGCGAGAATTCTTCGCGCGTACTGACTGACTCGTCTCACTTGCAGAGCTAGAGATGTTAGAACGCCAATCAGAAATCCTTGTACCGAGTTGGTTAAAAGCTGGTACTGAAGACGGATAACTAGTAAGCTTGTACGCCACGGAGGCGTTTATTTTATTTTATTTATTAGGCAAGCAAAAACAAGTTACAGTCTTAAAGAATACGATATTATATAAACTTAACAACGCTCGGACTATAACTCTTTAAATTTGCGCACAGCATGGCTACATTTTTACAATAGGGTGACTTATGTAATAATAAATTATTATCAAATTGAACGGATAAAATTATTATTTTATTTATATATATATTCACGCCCATCGACTCGCAGGGGTTGGCAGAGACTACAGAGCTCCATCCGCTACCATTCATCGCAGCGAAACTGCTCTCCATTAATCGCTTTTCGCCCTCGTAAGAATCAGCACGTGACGGGTGGCGAACCACGTCGCCGTCGTTTTTCAACAAATTAGGTATATTAAATTCGTCTTAGTGAATCCCACGAGCCGATAAAATTAAATTTAAAAAAAATAAGAAATATAATAAAAGAAGAATAACAATAATTTTGTGATCTATAATATTGTAATATACAAACTGTGACGGAAATCGCATCCCGTTGAAAAGAATTTATATTTCAGTTTCGTATACCCTTAACAGAGGACAACAACTATCGTACACATGAAAGAAATATCACTTTCAACATTTATTGAAGTGAAAACTTCTATAGCCGCGTTAAACGACTCTGAGTAGAGAAAAATCTATGGGTTCGCATCAGTCTTACAGTATATCTATAGCTATGAGTATAGCTAGTAGAGTAGACATACTTAGTATAGACATACAAAGTTAATGCGCGCGCAGCTGCCCGCATATACGCATCACGCCAACATATTGTATATGGAAATTTACATACATAAGTACATATAGTCACGCCTGTCCCCCCGTAGGGTTAGACAGAGACCACAGATCTCCATCCGCTACGATCCCGACACACCTGCCTTGCTTCCTTCACACTCATCCATTTTTTCATCTATCCTTCCTCTAACATTTATCGTAGCGAAACGGCTCTCTGTACGTCGCCTCTCGCCCTCGGGTGGCGAGCCACATCGTCGCCATTTTTTAACGAATTAGTTATATTAAAATTCGTCATAGTAAATCCCACGAGCCGCAAAGGAGGATGGAGGTTAGCCCCAGCAGGGCCTCGCATGCTGAGATAAGGCACTATAGTATCCGGGGGTGCCTGATCCCGAGACGGTCGGCACGCTTGCGGCTAAGCTCGCTAATATATATATATATATATATATATATATATATATATATATATATATATATATATATATATATATATATATATATATATATATATATATATATATATATACATATATATATATATATATATATATATATATATATATATATATACCTATACACCAGTAGAAGGCTTAATATATTGTATTGTGTCTTTATCATATATTCACGCCTATCCCCCGCAGGGGTTGGCAGAGATCACAGAGCTCCATCCGCTACCATTCAACGTAGCGCAACGGCTCTCCATTGTTCGCTTCTCGCTCTCGTAAGAATCAGGACGTGACGGTTGGCGAACCACTTGACCGTCATTTTTCAACAAATTAGGTATATTAAATTCATCTTAGTGTGTGAATCTCACGAGCCGCAAGGGAGGAAGGAGGTCAACCTCACCCGGGGAAGTCCGATCCCGGGACGGTCAGCACGCTTGCGACTAAGCTCGCCTTTAGCCACGCATCGTTTGGCACGGCAGACCATAGATTGGCGGAGAGGAAGGGAAAAGGATAGAGAAGAAAGGAAAATGCAGGAGAAAAGAGATGGATTTAGACAGGATGATAGGGACATGATACTACCGCAACGGAAGACGAGGAGTGATACCGTAGTAGCTTGGGAGGCCGGGGTCGCGTACCCGTGTACCAATACCATGAATACCGGACAAGCTGCTAGGCAAACATACTCCCTGGCCATTAGTATTACACTATTAGTTCGCATTCTCCTAACATCAGCACGCGGCAGTCCACTACTGGACATAGGCCTCACCCAAGGCGCGCCACCTAGCCCGATCTTCGGCTACACGCATCCAGTCTCTGCCAGCCGCTTAGCAGAGACTACTTATATATTTATATCTTGTTCAAATTTTTAATCGTTGATAAAATACTATTTTATTCATCGACTCAAGTTCAAATATATTTTTTAAACTTGCAGTCCATGACCTTTTTTAATACAGTTTGTTCAAATTTTTTTTTCAAATATTAATTCATTAATTCATTTTAGTTTTATTTGGGAGAATAAAAATTCTCTTACATAAGATATAAAGCAGGATATAAATTTAGGAATAAACAAACACCTTTAGTAGCCAAGCGTGTAGATCGCTGGAAAAAAATAGAAATCGATTTTTAAATTACTTTTTTTATTTTATTTTATTATGAAAACATCGATATCGACATGCAACAAATATATATTTTTATTTAAATGAAGTCAACATCTATTTGAGAAACGTTACCAAGTTTCGCATACTTAAAAGAGAAATATCATTTCAATGGACATAAGTGGTTTTCCCCAGCCATTGTTATAAATCGCCGACATACCCGTATTTATGGGCAGGTTTTTCCTCTTCGGTTCTCCGTCCGTATGACCTTGAATCACTACTTGAATTCTATTTAGACCAAAATCACATAACCTATACTTACCTACCTTACCTTACTTTAATATATGTATATATATATATATATATATATATATATATATATATATATATATATATATATATATATATATATATATATATATATATATATACCTTAGATTTTTTTTAACACTCTTCAATTCAGATTTTATACTCAATCTCAATTTCTTATATCCATCGAAAGACGTCAGTCGAACTAATCTTTTTGTTTTTAGAAACAATTTATTTCGTTTTTATTTTAATTTTTAAAATCACGAATTTTAAAAGTAGTAATATAATATAAAAGGTTTTAATATATTCAAATAAAAAAGTTTTATTACATTAGTGATACATTTATCAATGTAACACAACAGTCCATTATTTTACGATAGTCCGTCTTCAAACGTCATCCGTCTCCTTCAAAGATCACTCAGAGGGCAAGGCCCTCGCTGGAGAGGGCTGCACTCGGAGTTTATCTATTTGGAGTGTTTCCGCCACAATACGTGGCATACAAAAACTTGTTTCACCTTATGAAGAGATCTCTTTCTGTGCTCGAATATGGACACCATCCACTTCTTAATAATAGACGTAATAAAAAAAAATGTTACATTACAAAAATAAACGTATGTGTTAGTTTCGTTTCAACCTTTTTCTGTGGGGTATGTATGATTATTTCTAGTGACTATTTAGTTACATATGTATGTCAAACAACTGTACATAACGTGCACCCCAACTTACGCCGTCAATGTCGGAACGACCCATGGG
>JASFAT010002567.1:0-10873 GCA_031353405.1 Baronia brevicornis
TTCGTCAGATTGTGATAAAACTTTGGTTAGGTGTTGTTGAGATGGAAAGTCAAAACTAATCTTGCTTGCTAAAAAGATCTATGAAAATAATTAAGCAAAAAAGTTTTTATGTATATAAAAAATATATATTAATTACAACTGAATCGTCGGCACTATTTTGAACGAAATCAACCATTTAACCATATTGATGTGAGTGGTGTTTGGTAGTTTAAGGGTAGTTAACGTGTTTTAACAACTGCTAGTTTACTGTATTTTATTATTTGTTAACTTGTAACTTACAGCTTTAAAAAATTACTACTAGAATGAAAGCTAGTATAATCTACTTTAGGCTTTAGTACTGAAATTTTTGTTATAAGTATAATGTATTTATTAAGTATATTTATTATTTACTCTCCATTTATGTAGGACATAAACAGTGTGATGCCGTTAATATAATTTTTTCCATATACATATAATATAACTGGTGAACGCATTTATAAAAAAAGAACAAACGCCTGTATAAATATAAAAGCAAACATTTGTATTATAAAATTATTTTATAATTTTTCAATGAAAAGATATGAGATTTTTGTTTCACTTTCGCATACAATATACATTAACTTCGTAAAAAGGGAGGTTGTCAATTGATATTAATGAAATGCTACTCTCAGAATAAGAATTCGAATTATGTTTTATTTAAGCGAATTAAATAACACTCGTGGTCGAAATTGATATATACTAGTCGAAATTCGATGGTGATTTATTATATTTTAATTTTTTTTTTCTACGTTCCTCCTCCTTATGAACTTTAACTTTGGCAAATCTGTCACTACCGTGAGTGTTATTTGCTTAAAAAGGGTACAAAGATTTTTCATCGTGTTTTTATATGTGTACATATAATTTATAATTCATATAGCTATATTCATATAGCGTATTACCTCCCTCATTAATTATGGAAGTCAGTTAAGAATAAATTGATTCCGGTTATCGATTATCAAGACACAAGCTTGTAGCTCTTGCTTAATCAGAGAAGAGTCAGCATTCACCCATTCGATTCTCAAGGCCGGCGGGCCATAAGCGACTGTTCGTTCTGTGGCAACCCCTCACTCCTTACCTAACAACTAATTGGGATTAGTGATATTGAATCATAACTTAAGAAATAATAACTACATAAGAAATATGCTTACAAAATATGATGAATCTCAATTTATTTACCTTTAATATAGTTGTATAAGGCCAGGTCGAAAGAAAGCACACTATTCTCCTTCTCCGGCGGGCTTGCATATGGAGAATAATGAGTGTGGAAGAAGCAAGGGAAGTATGCCGAGATCGTAGCAGATGAACTCTTACCCTTACAGAAGACAGGCGTAACGATATATATATATATATATATATATATATATATATATATATATATATATATATATATATATATATATATATATATATATATATATATATATATATATATATAATATATTATATTGAATGAAATTTATTAAAAGCAAAAATCATTTTTATAATAGATTTAATAAATATTTAATTCGATATTGGATATACTATTTCGCCTCTCATTGAGGTTACAGTATTAGTAAATTTTTGTGAAAGAATTGTCTTTTGATACAACAGAAGCTTTAAAGTTTCGTGTATATACCGGCCTCATCATTTTTTATAACTATTTATAAATTTCAGATATATTTCTTATTGTAAAAAATAAAAAATTTCAACTAATCTTATAATGTATGTAATGTCCACGGGATGTATGAACTGATGACCTCAGATCGGGAGCGTAATGGCTATCAACGGAGCCCATGCTGCTTAGCTTATATTGAAATCTAAGTGTTGAATTTCAATCTTGTTTATTGGCAAGATGTCATGCTTGAAGTTTTATTTTACATCTTTTTGGGAAAAACTTGAGATATGTTCATTGAGAACTAGGGCAACAATAATAGTATACAGTAATTGAAATGATCCACATCAATGTGTCCGATAACAAGGAATATGTAATTAATCTCTTGTTGGATTTATTGCATGAGTGGAAGATTTTACTTCTTAAGATCTCATGGTTCAGCAGTTAGTGTATGCATATTACCTTAAAGTACTAAGTTCATTATAATCCTAAAATCTTACTAATTTCGAGTCTAGATATTTTTTTTAAATAAATTTCTATAGAATTTATCTACTGCTATTTCTTATGCAGTATTTTTTTCTTTTATTACGCGTATATATAGTACAAGTATATCTGTGAATTTATGGCATTCTTTCATGTTTCTATAGCTTCATTATATTCTAAATACTACTATTTATTCCCACACATGTAACGTATTTAAGATTTAACTTTATAACAAATAGCGCAGTGACGAATTGTACACTTTTTAAATGTTGAAGGGTCGTAGGTTTGATTCTCGCATCAGGATAAATATTTGTATGGCCTATAGGTCTCAGTTTCGGTGTTTGTCTTTGACATTTTTGTGTTTATAATAATAGTCATGACACAGCGAATCCTAGTTTAGATCTATTAGCGTTACTTTGTGTATGTTGCGCTGTAAGGATTTCGTTGGTGTTCGCTTAATAAAAAAAATAATTATGGCTGTCATTCTCCTGAGTATGATACAAAACGTATATAATACACCATTCGTATATAATATGAATATCTACTACGGCTGCGTAATATAATATATACGTATAAATGTATGGCTGCGTATATTTACTGTTATATGCGTATGGCTGTAATAGTTTATATACCCAGCATAATTTGAGTTCAAAACAACTATTGTTGCGGTTTGCAGTCGTATTTTGCAACTATTGCATCATTGCTTGTTTCTACAAAATACGTGCTAGTAACTATAGCCAAGATGAAAGGATATCAAAATCGTTTTTGATCTTATATTTATATATTATTTATATATAATCGTTTAACATTGTTCTTTTCAAAACGTAATAAATCTGAAGCTCCATAAGGATAAATACACATTCCATGTAAAAAGCAAGCAAATCCAATTTGATCCTTTAATTATTAATTTATTTAGAGGTTTAGTCTTTCTAGAATAGAGTTCTTTTAGTCAGTTGAGCGCTGTTGCTGACTATGCGCAATACTTTACAGAAAAAGACCAATAGGTACCAGTGTCTGAGACTGGAACTAGAAACAAGCTATTTTTCTTTTCGGATGTTAAAGTCTTACTATGAAAACCTCATCGTTACCCAATGAAGTAACAGTTTAGACAGTACTAATTATAAGATTAAGGAAAGTGTTTACTCTTCAATAGGAAAAATAAGCTGTATGCCATTAACAATGTAAATAAGTGATATAATGATTTAGGAATTGTATTCCAGACTTGTCACCAGCTATGCTATCCCGGTCCACTAACAGCAATAACAGCATATTCAAAATAACAATATAAAATAATAATCTTGTAATTAATTAACAGCCGACTTAGTTTCCTATTAACTTATACGAAAGAAGTATTTGATGATATGGAACGAAAGTAACACTATTACACTTATTAAGTCCTGGTTACGACTGCACTAGTTAGTCGTTCTAGTTAAACAAGTTTGTCAGGAATTAATTAACTATATTAGGACAATAATAATAGCTGTTGCAAATACATATATGAATTTTATTATATTATTAGGGAAAATCTTATTTAAACTCACTGACAACATATATTATGTCTAATAGGTGAATTATATAATAGTATCATATTTTCCTTTTTTGTAATATGTCATCTACTATCGCATTCATACAAGTATAATTGGTTTAGTTTAGTTACATTTAGGTTAAAGTTTTATGATGTAAATAGGTACGTGACGTCGACATATGCATTAAGATAAGGATAACATATGCAGCTAAAATTACAAAAATTTAGTCAACATCTCTACTCCTTATATTGTTTGTATTAGGAAATAGATTAGATTATAAACTAATTTAAGCATTGAAGACCGCGGGTCTTAGCTTTGAAAATACAATCTATCAACGCTTATTATAATTTTAGTTTGGAGTTTTTGTATCAATGAAATAATGTATTCGTAATAAAAAAAAAATCAAAAGGGAATTGAATATTTATTATTTTAATTGAAGTACTTTTATATTTAAATTTGACCAACAAAAGTAGGTAATCAACGGAATTGTTCGTCCATCCATCAATCGAAGAGTTGTTACAAATACTTTCACAATGAAAAAGTGTCTTGGTTGTGAACAAATTATTATTGCCATTTCCAAATACGAAAAAAAGAAATATGTATTCGTATTCACAGTCTATAAATATTCACAGGTAAGTCTAACTAACTAGAACTGGGTCAAAGTTTAAATTTTATTTACATATTATTTATTGTATATATCTCCCCACCTTCGCTCCCAGCTTTGTTGCGGCATATGCTGGCCGACATAGCGGGGACGATTTCAAACCAACGACCAGCCTGGACAGCCTGCTCGAGGCTAACGTACGAACCTGACGGGGTTCACGGAGACATCGCGGTCGGAAACAATCTTTAAAACATGCAGTTCAAATTGTTTTTTGTGATTTTTGTATTACATTGTTCAGCGGCCGAATATTACAAGACCAAGCGTGAGTATTTTTGGATACTTTTACATTATGCGTGGCGATTATATCGATGACCCACATTTGTGTCGAGAGCTATACGATTATAAACAAACTGACGCGGTCAAACCTACCGGTTTCTTTATTAAGCATATGTATGTTTCAAAACCGATGATACGATTCTTATCATTTTGTCTTATAAATAAGAATGGATTTGTTTTTTTATTAGTATTACAAAATATGTTAATTGATATAATTTTACCAGTTTATAGTATGCGTGGCAATGTTACGTAAAAAAAGTGTTAGTATTTACATAGAATGCATAGAAGACAAATATAGAGATAAAAATATATATTTCCAGGCCAGTAAATTTTGCGGGCGTACGTAGAATAGCTCAACAAATTTTCATTACCATCAATAGAATGGTTTAGGAACATATAAAGGACAAACGTTCAAATAAAAAATTTAAAAATAATGTTTGTCATTTCAAAAACTTTAAATTACAAAATAAGTCTATTTCCTTTCTTTTCAATTTCCATTTAAAAAAATAAATAATCTTTCTTTTCAATTTCCATATAAAAAATAAATATTTATAACATTATTAATAATATAACAAAAAAATCATTACCGGTGAATGGATGCTATCCGGTTTAAAATGTTTGTCAACACTTTCAGCTGATTTCGTAAAGACATGCTACAAGAGCGACCCAGAATTCGATGATTGCTCCAAAGAAGCCGTCCAACAGTTATTTAATGCACTTGGACCAGGTAAATATGTCACATTGTAATACTTGCTGTTTTTATACTTTGTAATTATCTAATTTTGTAATAATAGTAAGTGGGTTACATTCCAAATTTAAAAAGCAGCAATATGAATAGTATTAGGATATACTGTTAGGATTGTAAGAATCGTTAAGAATTAATTATATTATAATATTTTTAAAGTTTTTGTTTTTATATCAATAAAATTGTTAATTTAAAAATAAAGGTAATAAAAATATACATTTTTACAGTAAATTGCATACACTATAAGATATCCACTTTACATAACATGCGTTCATGAATTTAACCAATTTAGATATATTAAAATTGTAATACGTAGTAAAATTCCTAAACTGATCTCTTAGACTTCACCATTTTATAAATTAATTTAATTAATCAAATGTATTTTGTGATAACCAATTGCACATGTACCGTGTTGCCTTAAATTATTTATTATTACGTATTAAATACCTTTAAACTCAATAGTATTATGTTGAACTACATGAGAGCATTTTAATTGCATAGATAATAACAATGTTTGGTTACTAACTTTGCAATTAAAATGCTCTCATGTAGTTCAACATAATACTATTGAGTTTAAAGGTATTTAATACGTAATAATAAATAATTTAAGGCAACACGGTACATGTGCAATTGGTTATCACAAAATACATTTGATTAATTAAATTAATTTATAAAATGGTGAAGTCTAAGAGATCAGTTTAGGAATTTTACTACGTATTACAATTTTAATATATCTAAATTGGTTAAATTCATGAACGCATGTTATGTAAAGTGGATATCTTATAGTGTATGCAATTTACTGTAAAAATGTATATTTTTATTACCTTTATTTTTAAATTAACAATTTTATTGATATAAAAACAAAAACTTTAAAAATATTATAATATAATTAATTCTTAACGATTCTTACAATCCTAACAGTATATCCTAATACTATTCGTATTGCTGCTTTTTAAATTTGGAATGTAACCCACTTACTATTATTACAAAATTAGATAATTACAAAGTATAAAAACAGCAAGTATTACAATGTGACATATTTACCTGGTCCAAGTGCATTAAATAACTGTTGGACGGCTTCTTTGGAGCAATCATCGAATTCTGGGTCGCTCTTGTAGCATGTCTTTACGAAATCAGCTGAAAGTGTTGACAAACATTTTAAACCGGATAGCATCCATTCACCGGTAATGATTTTTTTGTTATATTATTAATAATGTTATAAATATTTATTTTTTATATGGAAATTGAAAAGAAAGATTATTTATTTTTTTAAATGGAAATTGAAAAGAAAGGAAATAGACTTATTTTGTAATTTAAAGTTTTTGAAATGACAAACATTATTTTTAAATTTTTTATTTGAACGTTTGTCCTTTATATGTTCCTAAACCATTCTATTGATGGTAATGAAAATTTGTTGAGCTATTCTACGTACGCCCGCAAAATTTACTGGCCTGGAAATATATATTTTTATCTCTATATTTGTCTTCTATGCATTCTATGTAAATACTAACACTTTTTTTACGTAACATTGCCACGCATACTATAAACTGGTAAAATTATATCAATTAACATATTTTGTAATACTAATAAAAAAACAAATCCATTCTTATTTATAAGACAAAATGATAAGAATCGTATCATCGGTTTTGAAACATACATATGCTTAATAAAGAAACCGGTAGGTTTGACCGCGTCAGTTTGTTTATAATCGTATAGCTCTCGACACAAATGTGGGTCATCGATATAATCGCCACGCATAATGTAAAAGTATCCAAAAATACTCACGCTTGGTCTTGTAATATTCGGCCGCTGAACAATGTAATACAAAAATCACAAAAAACAATTTGAACTGCATGTTTTAAAGATTGTTTCCGACCGCGATGTCTCCGTGAACCCCGTCAGGTTCGTACGTTAGCCTCGAGCAGGCTGTCCAGGCTGGTCGTTGGTTTGAAATCGTCCCCGCTATGTCGGCCAGCATATGCCGCAACAAAGCTGGGAGCGAAGGTGGGGAGATATATACAATAAATAATATGTAAATAAAATTTAAACTTTGACCCAGTTCTAGTTAGTTAGACTTACCTGTGAATATTTATAGACTGTGAATACGAATACATATTTCTTTTTTTCGTATTTGGAAATGGCAATAATAATTTGTTCACAACCAAGACACTTTTTCATTGTGAAAGTATTTGTAACAACTCTTCGATTGATGGATGGACGAACAATTCCGTTGATTACCTACTTTTGTTGGTCAAATTTAAATATAAAAGTACTTCAATTAAAATAATAAATATTCAATTCCCTTTTGATTTTTTTTTTATTACGAATACATTATTTCATTGATACAAAAACTCCAAACTAAAATTATAATAAGCGTTGATAGATTGTATTTTCAAAGCTAAGACCCGCGGTCTTCAATGCTTAAATTAGTTTATAATCTAATCTATTTCCTAATACAAACAATATAAGGAGTAGAGATGTTGACTAAATTTTTGTAATTTTATCTGCATATGTTATCCTTATCTTAATGCATATGTCGACGTCACGTACCTATTTACATCATAAAACTTTAACCTAAATGTAACTAAACTAAACCAATTATACTTGTATGAATGCGATAGTAGATGACATATTACAAAAAAGGAAAATATGATACTATTATATAATTCACCTATTAGACATAATATATGTTGTCAGTGAGTTTAAATAAGATTTTCCCTAATAATATAATAAAATTCATACATGTATTTGCAACAGCTATTATTATTGTCCTAATATAGTTAATTAATTCCTGACAAACTTGTTTAACTAGAACGACTAACTAGTGCAGTCGTAACCAGGACTTAATAAGTGTAATAGTGTTACTTTCGTTCCATATCATCAAATACTTCTTTCGTATAAGTTAATAGGAAACTAAGTCGGCTGTTAATTAATTACAAGATTATTATTTTATATTGTTATTTTGAATATGCTGTTATTGCTGTTAGTGGACCGGGATAGCATAGCTGGTGACAAGTCTGGAATACAATTCCTAAATCATTATATCACTTATTTACATTGTTAATGGCATACAGCTTATTTTTCCTATTGAAGAGTAAACACTTTCCTTAATCTTATAATTAGTACTGTCTAAACTGTTACTTCATTGGGTAACGATGAGGTTTTCATAGTAAGACTTTAACATCCGAAAAGAAAAATAGCTTGTTTCTAGTTCCAGTCTCAGACACTGGTACCTATTGGTCTTTTTCTGTAAAGTATTGCGCATAGTCAGCAACAGCGCTCAACTGACTAAAAGAACTCTATTCTAGAAAGACTAAACCTCTAAATAAATTAATAATTAAAGGATCAAATTGGATTTGCTTGCTTTTTACATGGAATGTGTATTTATCCTTATGGAGCTTCAGATTTATTACGTTTTGAAAAGAACAATGTTAAACGATTATATATAAATAATATATAAATATAAGATCAAAAACGATTTTGATATCCTTTCATCTTGGCTATAGTTACTAGCACGTATTTTGTAGAAACAAGCAATGATGCAATAGTTGCAAAATACGACTGCAAACCGCAACAATAGTTGTTTTGAACTCAAATTATGCTGGGTATATAAACTATTACAGCCATACGCATATAACAGTAAATATACGCAGCCATACATTTATACGTATATATTATATTACGCAGCCGTAGTAGATATTCATATTATATACGAATGGTGTATTATATACGTTTTGTATCATACTCAGGAGAATGACAGCCATAATTATTTTTTTATTAAGCGAACACCAACGAAATCCTTACAGCGCAACATACACAAAGTAACGCTAATAGATCTAAACTAGGATTCGCTGTGTCATGACTATTATTATAAACACAAAAATGTCAAAGACAAACACCGAAACTGAGACCTATAGGCCATACAAATATTTATCCTGATGCGAGAATCAAACCTACGACCCTTCAACATTTAAAAAGTGTACAATTCGTCACTGCGCTATTTGTTATAAAGTTAAATCTTAAATACGTTACATGTGTGGGAATAAATAGTAGTATTTAGAATATAATGAAGCTATAGAAACATGAAAGAATGCCATAAATTCACAGATATACTTGTACTATATATACGCGTAATAAAAGAAAAAAATACTGCATAAGAAATAGCAGTAGATAAATTCTATAGAAATTTATTTAAAAAAAATATCTAGACTCGAAATTAGTAAGATTTTAGGATTATAATGAACTTAGTACTTTAAGGTAATATGCATACACTAACTGCTGAACCATGAGATCTTAAGAAGTAAAATCTTCCACTCATGCAATAAATCCAACAAGAGATTAATTACATATTCCTTGTTATCGGACACATTGATGTGGATCATTTCAATTACTGTATACTATTATTGTTGCCCTAGTTCTCAATGAACATATCTCAAGTTTTTCCCAAAAAGATGTAAAATAAAACTTCAAGCATGACATCTTGCCAATAAACAAGATTGAAATTCAACACTTAGATTTCAATATAAGCTAAGCAGCATGGGCTCCGTTGATAGCCATTACGCTCCCGATCTGAGGTCATCAGTTCATACATCCCGTGGACATTACATACATTATAAGATTAGTTGAAATTTTTTATTTTTTACAATAAGAAATATATCTGAAATTTATAAATAGTTATAAAAAATGATGAGGCCGGTATATACACGAAACTTTAAAGCTTCTGTTGTATCAAAAGACAATTCTTTCACAAAAATTTACTAATACTGTAACCTCAATGAGAGGCGAAATAGTATATCCAATATCGAATTAAATATTTATTAAATCTATTATAAAAATGATTTTTGCTTTTAATAAATTTCATTCAATATAATATATATATATATATATATATATATATATATATATATATATATATATATATATATATATATATATATATATATATATATATATATATATATATATATATATATATCGTTACGCCTGTCTTCTGTAAGGGTAAGAGTTCATCTGCTACGATCTCGGCATACTTCCCTTGCTTCTTCCACACTCATTATTCTCCATATGCAAGCCCGCCGGAGAAGGAGAATAGTGTGCTTTCTTTCGACCTGGCCTTATACAACTATATTAAAGGTAAATAAATTGAGATTCATCATATTTTGTAAGCATATTTCTTATGTAGTTATTATTTCTTAAGTTATGATTCAATATCACTAATCCCAATTAGTTGTTAGGTAAGGAGTGAGGGGTTGCCACAGAACGAACAGTCGCTTATGGCCCGCCGGCCTTGAGAATCGAATGGGTGAATGCTGACTCTTCTCTGATTAAGCAAGAGCTACAAGCTTGTGTCTTGATAATCGATAACCGGAATCAATTTATTCTTAACTGACTTCCATAATTAATGAGGGAGGTAATACGCTATATGAATATAGCTATATGAATTATAAATTATATGTACACATATAAAAACACGATGAAAAATCTTTGTACCCTTTTTAAGCAAATAACACTCACGGTAGTGACAGATTTGCCAAAGTTAAAGTTCATAAGGAGGAGGAACGTAGAAAAAA
>JASFAT010000816.1:0-40705 GCA_031353405.1 Baronia brevicornis
CGTGGACTTTACCAGACTTTACTTGTTAGATAGCCGGAGTACAAGGTACGCCACCCTTGGCGACACACTGGATATTTCTTCAATATTGTCACTTAGGACTCTGTTGACGAGGAACCCCACTCCGCCTTGGGAAGGATTATGTTCCTCTCATGAGCAGATGGCCAGATTGTAGAATCAGCGTATCCTTCCCCTGTCTACGGACTTCGCTTAGTCCCGCAATGTGCCACCTTATCTTTTCTAGCTCTACCTCGAGTTTCTTAATGAACTCGTCGCGCCGCAGACTTCTTCCGTTGTACGTCGCCAGGTCCAGTCGTTTGTGGTAGCCTTTCCTCTCCCGGGGATTCTTAGCACCCCCTGCTCCATCGTAACCATGGCCGCTACCGTGGCCAGGAATAATGGGGCGACCGAGAACTGAGGGCCGTGTTTTAATGGTGCCCGTTGCCGGCCTGTGTCATTTGAGTCCGGCCATAATTTGTGATAGTTATACCGCCATCAATCGGTCGTCAGTGCCTCGTTCGTTGCTCAGCAGGAGGCACCGCGTGCAGGTGAGGTTGACAGTTGGGGCGACATGGTGTAATTTTCGCCCCCTTGCATCCCATATATATATATATATATATATATATATATATATATATATATATATATATATATATATATATATATATATATATATATATATATATATATATATATATATATATATATATATATATATATATATATATATATGATATATATATATATATATATATATATATAACGTGACTGCGTTATTAATGGAGTATATTTCCACAGCAAGTATATACATACAATGAGAAAGGGAATTTTTTCAATTTTTAAAATTACATTTTACAGGAATTAATAAATATAAAATAAGTAATAATTAATACTGGAATCAATAAAAAGAAAGTGAATTTTTAAAATTTCATTTTACAATGTTTCAGCTATTCGTACATATTAATACTGTATATAAATACCTTAAAAGGCTCAAAAAGTGTATGATAAACTTCTTCAAGCTCTGGATCAAACTTAACGGGCCTCATTTCATAGACCAAGTACACGACCTGAGCCAAGTTCAGAAACATGAAGCCGAAGTTCCACGAGAAGGCATCGGGTGAGCATATTACGTGCCAAGCCCATATCGAATACAACATGAAAGCTACAAATATAAGACATTCAACATTACTTGATGATAAATATAATAATAAAACTGAAATCCGTCCGTACCGTCAAATATAGTTTCTCACTTCGTATTTTTTACAAAAAAAACACACAATTTTACTCATCCTATATATCCTATATAAACATATTTATAAAAAACCTGATTAAATGTTATTGTTATTATTTAATTTTTCTGTTTCGTCTCTCTGTATCCAATTATTTAGCAAGGTTGATATTGGATAATAGTTTGGCAAAACTTTCGCGAAAAGATAAAAGACATCATTACGTATGACGTCTATTACCGTTACCCTGGAAAAAGCTACGACTCCTAAGAAAAAATTTATATAAAACTAGGAGCGGAAAATTAATATGTTAATTTAGTTTGCTGAGATACAAAGATGTTTACTAAAATAATACATTGATAGCTACCAAACAATAGTTAATACTAGTTAAGATATAAATATATACAGGTATATATTGTTTTTAATAATGATCATAGACCATTATGATAGAATGATCATAATAGACCGTAATAGTATTAATGATCATAGAGCTTTTAAATAATAGTTTACTTACCAAAAATTAAAATCGTATGCATCCACAACTGACCCTTTTTCGTACTAGGAGCGCAATATGAGGCTACGAAGAGCATATTGGATAGCTGTAACACACAAACCTTTCATTAGGTTGATATTATTTTATAAATTGCAAGTAATACGAAAATTGATGTAGAAAAAAAATATAAACATATTTATAAAAATATATAACATTTAATACCTGAAAGAGTGGGTGCTGAGGTAATCTCCATAACGGGCACCAAGGCCAATACCATGGTCCTTAAAAATAAAATAATTCAATTGTTCAACGTCACAATGAAAAACTAACATAAAAATATTTTTATTTCTAACCTGAGGGCATAGTGTAGTTGACGGATCCAAATTCTTGAAAAGTACCATTTTCTCCAGGCCAACTAAAATTATATTCATTTATTTCCAAATAATCGGTTTTTATTCCTAACATTGAAACACTTTGAACTAGTATATATTATTTAATAAATATATAATATTGGTAATTTTAAAATTAATTTAACCGATGATATTCATCATACCACTTTATATTTAAAAAAATAGCTATGCTCTTATACATGCAAGAAAATCGATAAAACAACATTCGCGTAATATTTTAACCTTTTCATTAGTTTTTCATTTTGCTCCATCTATGAGGTTTTTCACTAACTAAATAAAATTTCATAGTCTATGGTATACATATAATACACTCATACAAGTAACAAATTAATAAACAATATTTTGTTTTCCAACCGGAAGTCAGAAGTCAGAAATTACCGTTAAAATACTTTTACTTCAATCTTTCATTACATGTAACTGTATACGTAATGAAAATTAAAAGACAAAGAACTGATATTAATATGAGTTTTTACTATACAAAATCGTACGAATTGAAACTAATAATTCATTCCTGATAAATATAAAGGCGATAATTAATTCAAATTTAATTATTCTTGACTATATTTTATTTCTAATTTTTTTATTGCTTATACCTCAGAGCTTGAAAACGAAAGTCTTCAAACAGTGCGTCTTGCCAATATTCACGTACGTTGCCAAAAAGTGGACACTGATAGTTCGTCTACTCCAAAAACTTAAAGTATGGTAATAGTTTCTCTAATTGACTTGAAATGAAGTCACGGACATAGCTTTTCAAATAAGCACACTGATGTAGTAAGGGACTGGTCGAAGAACCGACAAACGTGAGAGTAGATAAGTGCTGAAGTGAAGATCACATCTTGGTAAAGTCTATGTAGGACGCCCTGCGGCCACATAGAGTTGTTTCCGTAAGGCAGCTGGCAGATATTGAATACATGTAGCCAAAAAATCCGGCTATTTTGCTAGTAATGCATGCACCGCAAGCTGATGGCAAAGGAAATATATTTAATGGTGAAAAAAATGTTAAATTGTCGCGATTCTAAATTTTTAATTTGATTGATTTAAATATATTTGGTATCTTGAATCTTGCCAAAACATTGGTGTTATTAATGTATAGGCCAAAAGTGTATAAAGATTACACATATATTATATTATTACAAAATTATTACAGAAATATATTTCCGCAATTGTCCTTCTGCCTTGGATAATCTGTACTGTTCTAATTTGACATAAGCTGAGCTTGTCTATGGGTTCAGTCCATCTTTTTAAAAGGTGTGATGTGAGACTTCGCTTTCATTGTGAGGAATCTAATTCCAATACAATATTCTGCAATGAGGTAGCACCGGTTTAACAAGAATAATAATCAAACAAAACAAAATATTATGCCTTAAGTTTTCGTGTTAAGAATACAATTTCCGGGAATGCTGAACATGAATAATGTCTCCGTTGCTAATGGTAAGTAAAAAGTGACTAAGTTCTAGCCCTTGTGTTAAGAAATTACCAAATAAAATCACTTGTTCATTCATATTAAATTTATTTATAATTATATTAACTTCATCAGTCAACTTCAGTTCTTTTTTAAATTAAAACAAGTTGCCTAAATTAAAATCATTTTTCATCTTGATGACACAAAATTGTTTAACAGATTTTCATAATAAATCAATTATTTCAGAAACATTGCAATCTTTACAAAAAAAAATATCTTATTATTTGATATTAATTTTATCAAAACTTTGATAATGTGTGTTACATTTAAATTATTAAAATATATTAAATCTACTTCTTTATTATAAATTAATATTTCATAATTTTTACAATTTTGACTTTATCGACCGATTTTACTATTTCTTTGAAGTATAGTGACTCAACTTGCTTTTTCCAGGAATTGTAACTTAAGGATAAATGTATTCTTAAGTAAATATTGTTATCTTATCTTCCCATCAAGTGTATTTAAAAACATATTTGTTTTCACAATATTTTGAAATTTTTATAATTGTCTTTGAAATATGTAACTATATATTTTTAATATTTTTCATTAATTTTATAAAAATATTATATGCCTTTCAATTAGCATTTTTCTGAATTATTGAGGCAGTCCTATGTAGAGCAATAAATTGTTATGGCCATATAATAATACACTATATCCATGTTAAATATATACAATAGCCATGTTAAACATCATTAAGCATTGATTTGTTGCTAATTCTCATTTGTTTAAGCTGTTGGTGGTCAGCATTTAGATTTTTTTAGGTAGATTATTGTCTTCACAGTATTTTGACAAATATACATATGTAGGTCTTTACCTCTTTTAGTAAGAAATTGCAATTATGTAAATTCCTATCCTAAACAGGCATTTACCTGAGAAATAATTGAAATCACAAAACAAATCTGTTTTTATAATACATATGTATGTAAATAATTCATTTCAAGAATTGCTTATGTGATGTTTTACTTTGTAAACTTATTAGTATTCATGACAATACCTTACGAGATTATCTGTGGATGTGTCTTTGAGGAAACAACTTGAAATCGTGGGGAATACCCATGCAGCCAACTACATCAGCAAGATCAAGCTTAAATGATATAAGAATGGCCTTATTTACAATACCACTAATAGAAAATGTCATTTTAAGTACATGTCACAAGCAGATATTAATTATGGTAACCAAGTTGTACTAAAAGGTCATTATTTTCAATTTGACACAGAGGACATTGGCTACTCGCAAAATTAAGGGATCTTGCCATAATTTCCATTAGAGGAGATTGGGATGCAGTCCCTTTTTCATTGAATTGGTTTATATATCTTAGATAAACACCTACTGCTCATCTACCAACATTTGCTCCTCATAGGATTCTCATAGGATTTCTCTATTTTGATATACACACACATGCATACCTTTTTACCTAAATCATAACTCTCTATATAACAATAAGTGACATCATATAATATAAGTGAAAAATGTGATGTAAAATTATTTTGTTACAAAGTTTGTATATTTTTTAATATTCTGACAAATAAAATATTTTTTTATATTTCAGATGAATATGAAGTTATTGGTGAACCTCAATGGCAGATTTTCGAGAATAGCTCTGATGAACAAGTTATCAAGATACATGGCTATAAATATTCCAAATTGCGAATGTTCCTATTTCATGCTTGCTGTGCAGCATTATGTGGCTTGCCATATTTTGCATTAGCTTATTATCCTAAATACAACAGACTTAAATATATAAAATGCAGTTTGAAAATGGCTGAAGTAATATGCGGTAAGTATTATATAAAATTAAAAGAATCTACCAAATTGAAAGAAAATCTGCCAAATCTTTAATTTGTATGTAACTGAAAACAGCACAGGTCAGAATATTGCAATGAAGTGTGGTATATTATGATTTTTGTAATAAAGCTTTCATACAATAATGTAATTCTAGGGAAGAACCTCATTATTTTTACTATTGCAATTCACACAGTATGGTAAACATCTAAAAAATAATTTTAACAAGATCTGTTTTACATTTGTGTATTTTATAATGATATATTTTACTTTGTTTAAATATCTTTATTGTGCCTTTTTTGTAACTAATATTTTAATTATAATAAACAGTCATAGGGCAATTGGTTAATTAATATGACGGTTTGATTCTTCCCTTGGGCTATTACTGGAACTATATTATTAGCAAAAGTATTATTAGCTTAGTTGGTTGACTAGAATACTAGTATAATTAAAACTTATTTTAATCTTCATTATAAAAATGCTATTTGTAATAATATAATTTGTAGAGCATTTATACAGTTATAGTTTTTTTACAGTGACAGATGGTGATGGTACATTTGAAATGGAAAAAATAATAGAAATTGATCTCAATCTATCTAATCACAGGGACAACAAATTGCGTTATTTTGTTTACCATCATAGCAGGTATATTTGGCTTCACGATCATGGGATCTTCATCAATGTGCAATCACTTAATGAGAAAATGATGATTAGTTTGTTAATGGAAAATATATCTGGAATAAATAAACGTCAACAAAATGAGCTGTAAGTTAAAATTTGACAGTATGAATAGTGTTAATAATTTTTTTAATATTTCATGTAATCATTGTTCAAAAATATGTTTATTATATAACTGTAAAAATTCTTTTATAATGTAAAAAGTAAGTAAATATGATTTCCCTATTGGTTTCATTTAGTATACTCAATTTTTTGTTAGAATTCACTGATTTATATTTTTCTTGGGTTATTTCAGTTGTTATAAACATAAAAGTCAATAACTAAATAAATTATCTTCAAAAACCTGATATAGCTGCGTCAAATGCTTCTAAAAAATACCCAGATGTGTTAACTATGCGTAATTTTAAATTTAAGTTCCTTAAGTACATTCACAAATTCACAACTGGAAAATATTTTGAATCTGAAAATTTTGAATTTTGTGAAGAAGAAACAATTTTTTTTGCTGTTTCTTATGCAACACCCTTCTTTTTATTATCCTTTTTTATGTTTGTGAATTTTGCTGTTCTTTACTTTTTTCTTTATAGAATCATTTGTTTTTATTGCTATGGTCATTAGCTTTATATAGTTATTATGTTTATTATGTCATATTTAAACAGTATCTATTACATCTTAAGTTCATTGTCGTCCAATACTTTTTACAGGTGATATGCACATCCTGAGAATTGTGCAATACATATTATACTCTGATAGTTTTAGATTTGTCTGTGATTTTTAACCCAAAATCCTTGGTAGAAGTCAGGTGCTATAATGATTGAGCCAAGCGGTCTTGGTTGTCAAAATAAATGTTTATTTCCAAGATGGTAGATAGTGGATGGTAGATGTTTATTTCCAAAAAAATCATTTCCAAAAAATCATTTATTTTTTCTAGGATAAAATTATATGGAAACAATTCTGTAGAAGTCGAAGTTAAAAGCTACTGGACGTTGTTTGTGAACGAAGTTTTCAATCCCTTTTACCTGTTTCAAGTGTTCTCCATTGTACTGTGGTCATTAGATGAATACTATCAGTATGCAACGTGCGTTTTCATTTTGTCAGCGGGCTCTTGCATGTTGGCGCTTTATCAAACAAAACAGGTAAATAACAAAACACGCTTACGAAATTATTTTTACACACTTACGTGCAGTTGATAATGCAACATATGATTTGTAATGATTTTTGATATTTATTAAACATAAATGAAAAAGTGAGAAATATAATAATAAAACATTTGATTAATCAACCTACTCTATAATTAATCAATCTAACTACTTTCTTGCTAAGAATATCAGCTCTCATCACTAGGATGTATGGCTTTATATATATCGGACATAGATTTTTCTAACATATTTACGACCATTAGAGTCAGGCGTTACTTTGCGGAAATCCATTACTATGTGGACAGTCCGAATTTTTACTTGGCTAAGATCCGCGAGAAGCAAATCAAAGTAGAAAAAATAGTAATATGTTCTTTACTGGATGAAGTGGATTTTAAGGGAATTTAGACTAAATTTTACCGAAAAACTGCCACCAGCAACTTTACGGTTTAAGAACATTTAACGGTTGTCTTCCATAGTGTCTACTATATCTGGTGTTGGTGATAGTTGCTGACGGCCGTTTTACGGTAAGATTAAGTTCCCTGGAAATCCACTTCCTCCATTAAAAAACACATTGTTTTTTCTACCTTTGTGAACTTGTCGCGGATCTTAGCTAAGTAAAAATTGCGAGTTTTCACATAACATATTTATGTGTTTGTCTATAGATGAGTATAAATCTGCATAAGATGGCGGGCTCAACGAGTTCATTTACTGTAACGGTCGTGCGACCGACACGTACTGGCCGTGAAGAGTGCGTCGTGAACGCAAATCGCTTAGTGCCTGGGGATGTATTGGTATTGCCGCCGGACGGTTGTATAATGCCTTGTGACGCAATGCTGTTAACTGGCACGTGTATTGTCAATGAGAGTATGCTCACAGGTAAATGTTTTATATTTATTACCCTCGAATTGTTGTCAAACGCATTTTTGTTAATGCATTAGCAATTATAATTAATTAATATTAAATTTTATAATTAATTATTCTATAAACTTTGTTTTTATTATATTTCGGCATCGACAGTGGTTCTAATTAGCATGATTACCCGTAATTACCCTTCTTAATTTCGCTATTATACATAAAATCGAGATTGCAAACATTGACAATAAACAGTGAATAAATAATCTAAAAATACATTTGCGTCACCATAGCTACAAAATCTTTTTTAACATAGAAATGAATTCTTTTTATGGGATAGGAGGGCAAACAAGCAAGCGTGTCGTCTGATGGAAAGCAATCAACGCCGCCCATAGACAACCACAACAACACAGTCACGGAAGCCTTGCCGGCCTTTTAGGTATGTGTAGGCTTGTTTTTTAAAGGTGTCAATGTCGTATCGGTTTGGAAAGACCGCCGAAGGTAGCTTTTCTTTACGCCGAGTTGTGTGGTTGTTGAATTCGGCGGCAGGAATTATTCCAAACAATTTTTCGGAGCACTCCTCCTAGCAAAAGCGGTAAAATTATTGACAAACAATTCTTAAAATATAGCTCAGTATTCAAATGACATACATATGTGAATTTTAGATAATTCTCAATTATTTATTTTATGTAAATTATAATTTTTTTATATAAATCAACATCATTCTTACATCGTCTGCCGACATATAGCGCTTTAAGACATATAGAATTTAATTTTGTCTATTGCATAAAATAACTAAATAATGATATTAATTCTAATACCCCGACATATACAATAAGTAATATATTTATCTTTATATCTATTAGTGTGATCGCAGTTTTTCTTTCACAAGTTAATTTTTTGTAGCAATCTAGTTATTGACAATTGATGGAGCCAGGCGTTACTTTGTAGAAATCCATTAAAAGATGGAATCAAAGTTACTTTGCTATGATCTGCGAACACATCAGAAAAATAATATTGTGTGTTTGCGAAGAAGTGTAAAGAGAATTACTTGTAGGTAATCTTCATACAAGAATTTAACGTTTTATACAAAAATGTAGTGAATTTCTTCTGGATTTTCTTCAATCTAGAATACTTCGCTAGTGTGCTCACTTCTTTCGGAATTAACGGGGTTGAAGGTTCGATTTCTGCATTGGGCTAAATACACTCCTTTGCAAAAAAACGGACGGTTTTGATTTATCTACATTATTGATAATAATTTAGTTCTAAAGAGGTTAAAATAGTCAAATATTCCTAGCATTTAATAGTCTGGGTATGAAAAAAGGTTAATTCAAAATTCGTCAGTCGTTCAACCGTCCAAAGAACCTGGACTCTATACCAAGAACAAGGTTCAGTTTAGAGAAGGCAAGGTTCTGAGAGAAACGTAAACAACCACGACCGCTTTTTAGTGACTCAGGCGCTGAGAAACCGCAAATGCAGTTACATAGAACTCAAAAGAAACCTTGAAGAAGGTACGAGGAACACAAGTTAGCCTATGGATTGTGAGGAGGAGTCTTTTAGCGGCTGATACACGCAATCGACGACCAGACGAAGACAAGGGAAACGCTATGCTGATGTTTTTTGAAGAAATCACCCCTTATGGTGGAGGATCTGTTCTGTTTTGAGCGGTCATAACTTCCAGCTATCTTACCGAGGTAGTGTTCATTGAAAATGGCTCTCTAAATGCCCAAAAGTATATAACAGGGATCCTTTGTCAAAATGCATAATCCGCACTGAGTGTAATTGTTGAAGATTCCATTTACATCGATGATAATGTTCGGGCCCGCCGTTCTGCAGACGTAGATGGTTATATGCAAGAGGTCAGTATTGATCGCTTGGACTGGCTAACGCGGAGCTCTGACCTTAAACCCATTGAGAACGTATGGGACCTCCTAAAAAGGCGAGTACAATCTATCCAACTCCACAAAACAGAGCTTAAACGTGTGATCTCCAAAGCTTGGTGGAAAGCATGCGAAGATGATTACATGTCGTAATTGCTGCAGGGGGAAGTCATTTCTAGGATTTAAGTATTAAAAACTTGTAATTAAGAAAATTCTAGTCATCTAATCTAATGACATTCTAAAAATATTAATATTATGCATTGAAAAGTCAATGACTGTTAGGTGCTCGTTTTTTTGCATTTATATGTACAATACCTTTTTTATTTCATTGTAAAACTAATACAAATAATTTTTTTACAGGAGAAAGTGTGCCAGTGATGAAAGGTCCACCATGTGTTTCACCAGAGGTATACTCAACAGACACTCACAAGAGGCATACACTTTTTGCAGGCACTCATGTCATACAGACTAGATTTTATGGCAACAATCAGGTATTGTCATTTTTCGTGTAATACAAACATACATATTGTCCCGCCTGTTTGCCGTAGGGGTAGACAGAGACCACAGCTGCTACGATCTCGGCATACTTTTCTTGCTTCCTTTACACTCATCACTCTCGTCATTCAAGCTCGCGGGTTAAGACTACTCTTGACCTGGCCTTTCCTAAAAATTTGGTCAAGGTATGTTTTCCTTAGTCCTTCCATCCACATCCGCATCCGCATTCATGTAATATGCAAAAAAAGTTTGTGTAAAATTGGTTTAAATTGGGAATATTGGTTTACGTCTATAGTCAGCGATCTAATTGGTTACGTGGGCTAAGTTAGGACGTTCGGAGCCAATGGCTACGAGTTTGATTTCCGCATTGGGATAAATACACATATGTTTAGTTTACAGGTATTTATTCCGTGTATGGGTGTCCTGTCAATCTGCAGGATCTTTGCCCAGCAGTGGATCATTTAAAAAGATGTAAAAAAATTGGCCAACTTTAGACGATTTCTAGAATCTGATACAATAAACAAACATTCCTTTAAAGCAGCACGACAATGTTGGACTAGCAGTAGCTTGCTTTCTCCTTTTTATTTGTTTTCTTGAATTACCGAGCTATTTAATTAATCGCTATGCCAAACGGACGGATCCGACGGGCGTACATATATTGGCTTTTCAATGGATTCAAACAATGAAACGTAATAAAACTATTTTTAATGGTGTAGTATTTGTAATTTCAATAAAAGTGCAGGTGGTCAAATACTTTTAAGCGGTACTGAACGTCGCCAGAACGGTGGGTCCGAGCATTATCATCCATGTAAACGGCATCTTCACCAATTATCGTCAGTGCGGGTTGTACATATTGACAAAAGATTTCTGTTCTGTATCTTTGCGCATTTAGCGAGCCATTTTTAATGAATACTATCTCTGGACAATAGCTGGAAGTTACGCCCACGGAAAACATAACAGATCCTCCTCCATAAGGAGTGATTTCTTCAAAATACACGTCAGCATAACGTTCCCCTGGTACGTGGTGGTCTTTCGTAACACTCCTCGCCGACGTCGGTCCTTACCGTGCAGACAAATTCGAGCCTATACGAAAAAAAATAGAAAGTGTGATGATATTACTGAATATAATAAATATCATTGTAAGATTTAGGGAACAAGAAACGACTAGCATTCTTTACTCAGTAATAATGCGCTCCATTCATAACGATTATATTTTGACACAAGCTCTCCGTAGCGAAAGGGTTAATAAACAAATACATTAACACTCCAATTTCAAACTATTACAGGTTTTAGCAAAGGTCGTGCGCACCGGATTCTATACAGCTAAAGGAGAACTCATCAAAAGCATTCTGTTTCCAAAACGTTTCGTATTTGAATTCTACAAGGATGCTGTCAAATTTGTTATATTCATGTTCTGCATTGCTGCCATTGGAATGGCTTACTCTGTTTGGTTATATATTTTGCGTGGTGTAAGTAATATTTTTACTTTCTTTATAAGTTTCTAAACTTCTATTAAATTATGTGTAATTAGATTATAGTAAGCAAACACACTTTTTTATGAGTTTTTTAATATTTTGTAAAAGGTTCTTACGGAAAAAAATTTAGAAAATTGCGCAAAGACTTAAATATTTAAATTTGACAGTTCACTTTTCTTTTCGTTGATGTCAATTAGGTATAAGTATTATGCCAGTGTCAAGTAATTTAGGATAACATCAAATCTCTTGAAATATAACTAGTCAACATAACATATTACGTCTTGATAAAATGGTTGCTATTCTACAAAAACCTTTTATGGACTTTTTCAGTCAACTTAAAAAATCACGATTATTTCATATAACTTCGCTTATGCGCCTTAATCGAACTGTATTGTATATTGGTGGTGTATTTTAACATAAACAATATAACTGATAAAAATCACGATACATGAATTTATTTCATATAACTTCGCTTATGGGCCTTAATCGAACTGTATTGTATAATGGTGGTGTAACTAAACAATATAACTGATAATAATATAAGATTATGAAAATGAAACTAAAACACAACGTCACTAATGTAAGTTGGCGGGAAAAATCGACAGTTCACTTTGAACTTCGCGCGTTTGACGTATATGAACATTTATTTTAATTAACTTTTTTTCAATTATTTAAGGTTTGATTACTCATAGCTAAGACAGGAAAATTACAAAAATAATGATTTTTATAATTTTGTATGAAATAAACATAATTCATTTTTTTATAAGTAATAATCCAAGACTTATTCACAGAGTTCTCCTGGAACGATAGTCCTTCGCACACTGGACATTATAACGATTGTGGTGCCACCAGCCTTGCCCGCTGCTATGACAGCCGGTATAGTTTACAGCCAACAACGATTGCGGCGCAACAAAATATTCTGCGTGTCACCACCACGTATCATTATATGTGGGAAATTACAAGTTATGTGCTTTGATAAGGTAAAAACATTCAATTACTTTTGTTGTTTGTAAAAATTGTGTTACTTTTCCGTTAGCAGGGCGCAAGAGAATAATCGCCAAATAATGTAGAATTCCGCCAAATTTCTTATAACCTAACCTGACCTTTTTACTTTCCACGTTAAAAAAACCCAACCTAACCTAACAAATCCCAATTTTTTTTAAACAAAAATAAAGATGGAAGAAGAAAGGTAAACATGCTTTGTTTTGAATGAATTTAGAGAATAGAGCACATGGCCCCAAACGAATAATATTCTTATGGTTGTAAGAAATTTAGCGCAGTTCTACATTATTTGGCGATTATTTGCTTGCACCCGGCTAACAGACAATCAAAATTGCATATTGAAATAGTAGTACATAATTCAAAATAAGTTACTGTAATATAAACTATTGTATATATTTCCTTTTCTCCACCTATTATTTTGAAGCAAGGGTACAGAACGGAACTCAATTATTTTTGCGATATATAAACGTATAAAACATATGTATGTATGAAAAATAGCTTGGACCTGGTGGAAAGAATACTTGAAGTATCTTTGGACCATTAAGGGTTAAGTTCATTGCAGTGGTGATAAACTAACCTTTACTCGCCTTGCTCTGGTTCTCTTTTAACATTATATTTATTTGTTTGTTCAATATTATAAACTACATCTGTTTGTCATATAGCTTTATTGCTAGCACCTTTACTCAACTAATAACAAATACGTCATTTCTTTAGAAATATCTAGATTTACTTTGTATCTTTTATGGAACATACACTCAGGTGTTGGCAGAATAACCAGCGCTGTAGTAAACCAACTACGGCATGATGGCTGAGCCAAGGCCTATTCTTTGGCACATTAATGTTATATTAAGTTAGTTTGTGTAGTATTTTACTCTAATTTTTAGGTTAAATTTTATTTCTATTGTTATTTTTGATATTGTTTGTATTGTGCCTTGAATAACAAGTTATCTATCTAAAATAAATCTATAAATTATATTATTTCTCAATTTACATTAGAAACAATTTAATAAATATATTTTTAACTAGTCTACTAATTATATATTATACAATATAATTATTCAACAGACTGGTACTCTAACTGAAGATGGCTTGGATCTGTATGCCGTTATCCCTTCATATATAGGAGAAAAATTTGGTCAATGTGTAGTGGAAATAGCAGCATTGTCCGTCTCTAGTCCACTGGTTCAAGCTCTCGCTTCATGCCACTCCTTAACTAGCATACAAGGACAGTTAAAAGGAGATCCTTTGGATTTGAAAATGTTCGAGTTTACTCAATGGGTATTTTTTTTATAAATTAGTGTTTAATATATTTAATAATGATAACCAAAGATTCTATTGCATTTTCTTAAATAATACGTATTAATAATGAACCATTTTAGTGCCGGACGAAAAAGAGATGCTTATGTGAAGATAACCGGCGGAATTTTACGATTTTACTAGGATTTGGAAATAGGTTCATAAAAAGCAAACGAAAAACAATATTAACATAATCCAAAAAGCAGTGTTTTAAGGAAAAAATACAGAATAAAATAGTTAAGCTAATTTTTATTAACAATTACATAAATAACAAAGGTATTAGTGATAAAAAAAAGAAAAATCAATATATCGGCTCTGGCACTTTTCCCCAGTGGGGAAAGAGGGCTGATATAACGGCCTCCGCCACTAAAAGGGTTTTAAAAAATTAATCTGTGCATTACATTAGTTCGACAACAATAGGTCTAGCCCAGGGGTACCCAACCTTATTTTTCAGTTTTTATTAGGCGCGAAATTAAAACATGGTTTAAAATAAAGTAACACCACATGGGTCAATCACAAAAACCCGGCGGGCAGCAGGTTGAGTATAGCTCGTTTAGACTTAAAATCAAGCTTGCCTCATCTTAACGCAGAGTGTAGAATCGTTTTATGATTCATACTGTAGTGTATGCAATATAAATGACAATTTTATTATAAATATTTTTTTTGTTATTAAAATACTTTTAAGCTATCTAATATTTTTAACACTTGTATGTTATATATACTTTTTATATTTGTTATTGTTTATACTTCGACATGGAGACGACAATAAATATTTCTTTCTTACTTATTTGCTCTAACATAAGAATTAGTCAACAATATAATTGCAATTTTTTGTACCATTCAAAGTTAAAACAACCGCTGTTTCAGATTCTTGAAGAGCCCGGACCAGAAAACACTCGCTACGATAATCTTACACCACCTATTGTAAAACCATCTGCGACTCCTAATGAGAACTTGCAAAATTTGGATAACTACGAAGTCTTAACTGCGGAAATGCCTTATGAGGTTATATTTACATTAATAATAATTATGTTGACCTTGAAATTCATTTCATATAAAATGATTCATTATTTATATGTATGTAGACTAAAAAGTGTATGACAAAAGTTGAGAAAGGGATGCTTAGATGGTTTGGGCACGTAGAGAGGATGGTAAAAAAAATTACGTTGCGAATGTGGATGGAAGAGTCGGGTTCCCAAGGAAAACATACCTGATGTGATGAGTGTGGAGAAAGCAAGGAAAATGCCGAAATCGTAGCAGATGGAGATCTGTGGTCTCTGCCTATCACTACGGGAAACAGGTATGACGATATGTATGTGTATGTTTACGTACAAATATGTATTTAAAAACCCAAATAGCGCAGTGGCGAAGTGTCTATTTTCCGAATCAAAAGTCGCGGGTTCTATTCCCGCATTAGAATAAATGTTCAGAAAAGCTACAGGTACATTCTGAGTCTCGGTGTATATCCATTTAATTTGTGTGATTATAATGAAACCCACGACATGGGGAATTCTAATGTGGGGTATGAGCGCAGCATTTCATGTTTCACAAGTTCTCTTATTTTGTATAATTATTTATGGGCTGTGAAAAACTAAGAATTTCGTAACAGCTCTAAATATTAGTAAAGAGTGCCAATTAAAGGCGATATATCATTCTATATTTTGGCGATATATCATTCTATATTTTGGCGATATATCATTCTATATAGTAAATAAAGTGTTGTATCATCACAAGCAGCAATAGCTCAGTCGGTAAGCCTCGGTCTTACGATCTGAACGTCGTGAGTTCGTACTTTCCACTAAACTATTAATGTGAACCATATCCTAGCACAAACATTATTAGCTTAATTGGTTAACAAAAATTATATTAATATAAATATTTTTAAAACTATTTAAATAAAAATATATTGTTACATTCATTCTTACAGATTGGTTTGCTACGAAGATTCCACTTCTCTTCATCTCAACAGTCAATGGGAGTTATCGCTAGGGTTCTAGGGCAGCCACAAATGGTATACTTTGTGAAAGGAGCACCAGAGAAGGTAAAAATCTTATCATAAGTATGTATTCCTGTACTCAGCAATTTCACTTATATCAGAATAGGATTGACTGTATTCGAATAAAATATATATTTTTTCAGCAAAACAGGACTGTCTATACTAACAACTTAAAAAGTTTTCTTTATTTTAAAGAATAATTTTCTTTAATCAAAATGTGATCGATCAATTTACTCTTAAATCCCGTAACGCCAAACGTCAATTATAATAATATATTATATATAATTGTCAAATATCATGTGACTATTATTGGCGTTTTAGAGCGAAATTTAAAATACATAAATAATAAACCATTAATTGAATCAAAATATTTTTAACTACATAAGTTACTCATGCTTTGTTTTAAACAGTTTTCAAAAATAGATAACATCCCTATTTTTGTTATTTATATTTGCAGCTATTTATGTTTCAAAATGCTATGGGGCGAAATTCATCAAATTCAAATTTCTTTATTTCGACATAAGAAATCACATTTAATTTATCGAACGTCAGTCTGTTATCACCATGGGTGCGGGCTTTAACGAACATACCTGCATAGCTTTGGCATTTGGATCATTTTGCGAAAACGAACAGCCTCGTTGCCTCACAGAATACGGGATCTACCAACTCTATAGTGAAAACCGTTGTTGCTAGATTTAACTCGCGCCTTATGATACAGCTAAATCTGCTTCAATGTAAATTATTTGCTAAAATAATTTTTAAGGTGTAGTAATACAAAAATGTAAAATGACCAAAAAGACAAATTGTCTGAAATAAAGATTATTATTATTAATTTCCTTTCCAATTTAATATTTGTTATAATTTTAATATTTTATTACCTTATGGTAGTATATAAATATTGCATCGATACTAAATATATTTATTTACATTACATATATAAATTATAAAGTTATATCCGTGTACCACCAGCTTGAAACAATTAGGCCACACTGAAAATCAGTGGCTTGCTGCGGCTTTTTGCTGAGTGTGATTATTATGATTTCTATTTTTGTTTTTTTTTTGTTTTTTATTAATTTTGTTTGTTATACTTTTAGACATAGTTATAGTCAGCAATCTTAATCATATTTTTTTTTATATTTATATTCATTGTTTACTGTTTTGTGAATTATGGAATTTTTTTGATACTTTTTCTTTCTTTCGTTTTATTTACTTGAAAACTTATATTTAAAGGTTGCGGGAATGTGTGACCCAGCTACACTTCCGGAAAACTTTAGCACAATCCTTCATGAATACACTTCAAATGGCTTTAGAGTAATTGGACTTGCTCACAAAAAACTAGATCGCAAGATGAAATGGGTTGATGCCCAACGTATTAAAAGGGAGAACCTTGAGTGTGATATGGCATTTTTGGGTTTTCTAGTCATGCAAAATAGCCTTAAACCTGAAACGACACAAGTTATCAAGGAACTTCATGATGCAAATATGAGGCAAATTATGGTGACAGGTAAACAAAACATTATATTTATATACAAAAAAACGATGGATACTTACAAAACACATTGTTTTATACAGTCTAAATATGTTCCACTGCGGAACACAGGCCTGCCCATTTCTGAAGGAATGGATAGGAAAACTTGCTTGTCCTAGGTAAATTGACAGGACATTAAGAATCATAATTTAACTTTGATATTCATAATCAAAATTTAACCGTTGATTTCGTAGCTCGTAATTTTTTTATATCTTTAGCACACATTTTTATATCTTTACATTTATATTCTCCTCCTTTATCCTTTTAGACAAACATTTTGACAATAAAACATTTATATTTAATTTCTTTAAGTCTTTATCCATAAGTTCTTTATTTGAATATTTAGATACTTAACGTTTATTTTATAATTTTTAATATTAAAAATTGATGCAGATGACTGCACTCACTTGAAATATGTATTTTTTTAAAATGAAAAATATAGATTAAAAAAAACTCCAACAATTATTCCATTTAAATTTATTGAAAAAAAATCCTTTTTAATATTTTATCGCAGAAATCTGTATCGACAGTAAATAATTTAGAAATATTTAAAACACTAACTTCTAAAAATCATATACATACAATAAATGATAATAATTATGTTGGCTCATATATTATAAAATATATGAGCCAACTTCATCCATGACATGAATGATTTTATTGTTTGATTAAATCTTATGAATTGTTACTTTGTTTCGGTTCTCAATGTTAGTTTTGAAGATACATACATATTGTCACGCCAGTTTTCCTTAGGGGTAGGTAGAGACCACAGATCTCCATCAGATCTCGGCATACTTTCCTTGTTTCCTCCTCACTCATCACTCTCCACATGCAAACCCGCCGTTTAAGAGTATTCTTGACCTGGCCTCGGCAATTTTAGTCAAGGTATGTTTTCCTTGGTTTTCCTTTACCGACCCTTCCATCCACATCCGCAACAATTTCTTTCATCCATTCTCTCTATGTGTTTAAACCATCTAAGCATACCTTTCAGAACTTTTGTCACACCTTTTACTCCACATCAGACATTAAGATACAAATTAAAAGACAAAAATTAACTCCACATTAAGATGCAAACATTAAATCCATCCATAGTCCATGTAAAATACTTACCATTTCTCTAAAACTTTTATTATTATTTCTGTATTTAGAATTGTATATTATTTTAGACAGAACAGCATGATTTGGAATTCATATTTGTAGGAGACAATATCATGACTGCAATGTCCGTGGCGAGAGGTTGCTCTATGGTGCAGCCCCATCAGAAAATTGTATTGATAACACTTGGCCAGCAATCGAATGACGATTCACGACCTCCGCTCTGCATGGAGGTGAGTGTCATTTTTATAACTTTCATACTGACATTATTTGTAGTATAATAGAGGTTTGGAGTAAAGAACAGCAGTGGACCCGCGGGTATCCGGACCCTATCTAATCCGGCGCACCCCGTAATCCGACATGCCTATCACTGTTGTTTGTACATAAAAATTTCGGCAAATCTTAAATAATATAATGCATGATTGTACAGATTTTTAAGTTGTACTTGCAACTACTAATGTTTTTATGTTTTATAGCAATGATAATGTTTTTTTTTATAATAAAATATTAGCTCTCTATTGTATCGCAATATGGACACAATAAAACTTGTATACACATAAACAATCATGTATGCCTATGCTATTTCTAATAATGCCACTAATTTATTAGAATACATGTGTGATTGGTATGTTTCAATAAATACTACTTTAATCAATAAATACTACTTTCAGTAATTCGAACTTTTTGTTTTTAAGTATTAAAAAAGGTCCTTTTAACTTCGAATTATCGAGAGTCGACTATATATAGATAATGTTAATAGGTGGTCGGAGAAGGCGGTCAACCAAGACTATCTGTGGACGCGTACATACTAGCGATAGAAGGAAAAACTTGGGCTGTTATACGTAATCATTACCCCGAGATGATGCCTACCGTTCTTAGCAAGGGTGAGTTCATTATTTCAATAACTTATATAAAATATATGTATAGCGAAAAATAGACTGTACCAATCATCAGTATAGCTAAAATCTTTAGAATGATTATTGAGTCTGCAATTATTCAGTAAATAAAATAACAATACAATATAGAAAAATATTGGATATAAGAGCTACACATTCAATTAATTTTCATTTTCAATTACAATACTTAAGTATAGCTAGTTTATAATAATTCAATTCATTTTTAATTTTATATCATATATAACATAAAATTAAATGTGTGATATAATAGTTTCTCGACTTTCACCCGTGGGTGTTGTACGAGTATTGGTGTTGAAAAATCCAATTACTTAGAATTATCTAAAATTTATCTAAATTTGTAAATTGAATATAGAGCTGAATTTTAAGAATTGATTTGCAGAAATTTCATGTATTTGTTAAAAAAAGATGTTGTTACTATGCTGAAACAAATCTATTTTTAAATTCTTTGTTCACTGTATATTGTCTTTGTTTGCCTTCTCGATTATGTGTATAGAGGTCGAAATTCAGTCAGAAGGGGGATTCATTGTACTTCGAACCGCCGTAGACGCTGAAATACACTATTAGCGTCTACGGTGAGTACTAGTGACCTACCCCTATATGTATAATTTATTGTTTTTAAAATAACCTTTATATTTATTATTTTGTTGTTTTTAATGTTAAATAAATTATATCATAACATTCTATGTCTATATCTTTTAAATCTTTAACAAGGTAATATTGATTGTAAGTACCAAATTTAATTTGATTATGATATGATTGTAGGCATGATATTCGGTCGCTTTGGTCCCGATCAAAAGACACAACTCATAACAGCTTTGCAAGGAGAAGGATTGATTGTAGGCATGTGTGGCGATGGGGCCAACGACTGTGGGGCGTTGAAAGCTGCCCACGTCGGTATATCACTATCGGAAGCTGATGCATCAGGTAACGCACATATATAGTTTCACTTAAATCGTATTGGTTTAATAGTTGTAGAATTCAGGAGGAATGTCCTCAGAGACATTTCGCATTGGTTACTGCGCTAATCTTCGTCAATTTTATCAATGAAGCACGAGAGAAAAATGAATGTTATCAGTAAAATATACGTAATGTAAAATGTGGCAGGGATGTGACTACGAATTAAGATATGACTACGGTGTCTTTGAACGTTACTATGCAACTCATTCACGAAGTTCGCTATCTCATGCAGTGTAAAATGTGGATATTCGTCCACCACAGACAATATTGTGGCCCTGTCAGTTGTTATAGGCCGTCCAGACCGCTCGCAATCTGTAAGGCTGAATTCTCCGCTTCTGAACCTGGCATAAAACTTTAGTACGACGCGATCGGTAACTGCAGATGCCCCGTAAACATCGCATATTGTTTTCGCTGCTTGGATTGCGTTTTTCCCTATTCCCAAATATCACAACATAATATGCCGAAAATGCTCATTTTGCTCTTTCATTTTACTATACACGAGGTCACAAACTCAGTAACAAACTTAAATAAATTTTACACTAAAATGTAGCCACAAGTGTACACTACAACTGACACTACGAAAATATCCCCTCCACCTAAATATTTTCCATCCAATAGGCGTCTACATCTGCGCGCCAAAATATGAACGAACTTATGTGATAATGCAATATAATAAATATTATTCTGGGCTAAATTTTTTTAAATTGATTTTGAAACAATATTTACTGAAACATTTACTGCAATTTGTTATACTTCATACTTTTCCTTTCAGTGGCCGCACCATTCACATCACAGGAGCAGAACATAAGATGTGTAAAACTGCTGGCTTTGGAGGGGCGATGCGCTCTGAGCACGTCATTTGCAATCTTTAAATATATGGCTCTCTATTCGCTTATTCAATTCTTCTCTATTCTTATCCTTTATAATGTGAGTAGTTTTCACTTTCTTGATTTACTAAGAAACATTTTTTCATCATCATTTATATAAATATGCCATCATCATTTCTATAATTATTTTCAATATTTTCTTTACCATTCTAGTTGCAATCAATCCTAAAATAGTTTTTCTGTTTAAAGCAATCTAGCAGATCAAAACAATAAGCATACTAAACAAATTTCCGTATTATATTCTGATGTTTGAAAAAATCCATAAAATTATCTTTTAATTAAGAAATTAGATCTAACCAAACATAATAAGTTCAACGTATTTTAACTTGAATATACAAATAATTTGTTGCTAGAAAATCATTATTAGAATGCTGCTTGACATGTTAAAATAAACTAAATTAATTTTTATTTATTTAGATTTGTGCTTCAGAATTATCGAAGTGTAAAAAATACTTGTAGGTGAAGAAAAATGAAATTGACGCTTGATTTCTGTAGTTCTACTATAATTATATATATTGTAGTTTTTTAATTAAGTAATAGCGGTCGTGAGACAGCGAAGTCTAGTTTTGGACAATGAGTATCATGCGTTTCTTTTTAAATCATTTACTTAACTTTACACTCTATTCCCTTTGGCACAATGATAAATATAAAAAAACGATGTTTATATATAGACTAATGATAATAAATAATATATAGCTATAGACAAATATAAATGTTCCGTGTTGCTAAAGTTATAGCCGCCTATTTTTTAATAACCTCTGCGCCACTTATCGGAACCGCGGAAAACGCTGGCACATGCTACCGCAGTTCCGACGGCGCTGTCCCTATCTAGGGGTCAATCTGAGTTGAAGTGGGGATGAGGCTCCCCGACTTCTCTCTACTATGGTGTGCTACCGCGGGATTTAAATGCCGAGCGGCAAGGCTACCTCTTTTCAGCCTCGAACCGTGGTTAGTCGGGGTTGTCAGGCATGGCAGGATCTCCTTCGTCATCCTGCTCTCCGCCTGCAGTTCGGGAGAGCAGTTGACTCTTTTCTCTCCCTCTTCACAGCTTCCTTCCTTGGCAACACAAAAGGCAGCTCCGGCCGTCCACGAAAGCACAACCCCAACCACAGCTTTCATTAAAGCTAATTTATAGCTGCCTTAACTAACTTAGAACTCCACAATGTTTCCATTTTGTAGTCTAATTGATGTGTTGACTTTGCAGTACTATTCAATACTTGGCAACAATCAGTTCCTGTATATTGACCTGGTGCTAACGACGCTCTTGGCACTGTCGCTGGGTAGAGCATCCCCGGGTCCACTGTTGACACGCCAGTCGCCGCCCGTGTCGCTGGTGGCGATCGCCAGCATTATGCCACTCATGGCTCAAGTCACGCTCGTGTTGCTGCTACAGCTGGCCTCTGTATACTTGCTACATATACAGCCTTGGTTAGTAATTTCTTGGTATTTTTCCGTTAGCCGAGCATGAGCAAAAGTGTAAGAATTTTGGTGGAATTCTACATTATTTGACTATTTTTCGCTCACTCCAGGCTAACGGAAAAGTATCAATTTCTTTTTTGGAAACAGTTCCCACTCTTCCTTTTTAATTTTTATTCATTAACTAGCTGCTTTTTGCAATTTTATCCGTGTCTAGTTTTTTTTATATTTTTTAAATCTTTATATACAGTTGCGTTGTATTAGTTGAAAATAAATTACCCTGTTTGTTTATCCTAAAAGTAATATTTTTGTCGAATATTGTGGACTGTATAAATGAAACTAAGGAGTCAGTAGTATGATAAATTGTAAATATAATCAGTTTAAATATAACAATTAACAAGCCAAAGGTTCAATTTAGAAGAATTACAACAGAGTTACTAGTTATACGCACTTCACTTTACTAACTGAACGAATTTCTCAACTGACACGCCGAGGGTACTCCCCTCACTGAGGTCGCCCGCGGTGACCGCAGGTGCGATTTCAAGAGAGCGGCGAGGGGTGCGGGTGCCCTGCGAAGAGTAGCGCACCTCGTCTCTCACCACGAGCCATCCCGTCGACGCGGATTGCGTCCTTAAGAATTTTTGTTTTACAAAATATCGTTTCATAATATCCTTTTCATACAAAATTAGAAATATTGTTCCCTAGATAACGAACTAATGGATAATCTGCGTCAATGAACTATATGAAGCTACTGTTTTAAAGAGATTTTTGGTCCCTTTACATCATATATATTCGAGATGTTCAATTCCAAGTTTACATAATTTTACTTTTATTTATAGAATTTTATTTTAAACATATAAAAATAATTTTAATAAAGCTGTAGAGCAAACGTCTACTTTATATAAACATCTTATACAAAATTTAAGTAAAAAATTCTCTTTTCACATGCCTGCAAATATACAAAATATTAAAACAAAGTTGTAGAACAAACCTTGTATCTTTTACTGGAACTTTTCTATGTATTATTTTTTATAAAAGGGAAATATCAACCTGTACAAAATTTTCAAATTCGTTTTACTGGTTTAATACATTATTACCTCACTTTGTTCTATATAAGCTATTTAGCTCTTGTATGTAATGTAAAAATTATTCTTTTCGCATGCCTGCAAATATCTTGAGTTGTTGTAATGGCATAACATTAGCTTTTTGTTTCAGGCATACTCCAGTAGAGGGTGGACCAGATGTTGAACAAGTGCTATGCTGGGAGAATACAGTCATATTTATAATCTCTTCATTCCAATATTTGATAATGGCCTGCGTGTATGCTAAGGGTTGGCCTTTCCGACAACCTTTTTGTGCAAATTGTAAGTAGTGATTTAAATTATAGTATATTTCGAAGTCGACGGCAGTTCTAATTAGAATGAATCCCCCCGATTGAATTTCGGCTTTTATGAATAAAATCGAAAACAAAGACAAGTGAACAAAGAGTTTAAAAATAGATTTGCTTCAGCATAGCCATAATATCGTTTTTAACAATTAAATGAAATTACTGCAAAACAATTCTTAAAATATAGCTCAATATTCAAATTACATATATGAATTTTAAATTAAATTTATGTTATTATATTGTAAATAATTTATTTTACATAAATTACAATTATTATAATTATTTTATATAAACCAACATTATCCTTACATGATCTACCAACAGATGGCGCCAATATACATATAAAATTAGTTTTGTCTTTTGCATAAAATAATTAAATACTGATACTAATTCTAATAGGCCAACATTTATTTATAATGAATGCCGAGTACACTCTTGCTAAAACGAAAGTGCCGGGATTCGATCGATAACTTGTGGAATGCTTCATATTAAACTCAAAAAATACCTCATTTTATCTAAATATCTATAGAGTAATTTTCTTCCATTATTTTTAATTATTAAAAATTGTCAGAAATTATAGAAATTCAGAAAAATCAGACATGAATATATTTTTGGCAACCGCGGTAGCCAGAAATCGAAGTTGGGCCAAAATTTTAATAACCATTATTGCTATCAAGCGAGGTATCAGTTATAAAATAATGTAGAAAAAAAATATCATTTTGTTTCCTTGATATTAATAAATTTATTGTCCAAAGGGCTTTTTTAAGGAGGAGGAAGGACTTTTATCATTTAAGATATTGAATTAAAAATTGATAAAACACTTTTTGTTACTGTCTTGACAAAATATTAAAACGGTAAAATAGCAAAAAATAAAAACATGTAATCATAACTGAGTTACTGAAGAGAAATAGTTCAATAATTCCCCAGTTTTTTTTATTTGTACCTAGACTAGTTGAAATAGACGAGTGCTGGAGTGGAGACCGCGACTCGGTAAACATAGTGTGGCTCGGCAAAACTAGAAGGAGCGACGATCTGTGCAAGGCAGCTGGCAGAGACTGGATGCGTGTAGCCGAAGATCGGCCTAGGTGACGCGCCTTGAGTGAGGCCAGTGGACTGCCGCGGGCTGATATTGATATTAATTCCTTACTGAATATTTTTTGAAAAACAATATATTTGAGCTAGGATCATAGAATTTCTTTATTAGGAGCCATAGCAAGCTATATTCTAATAACTTCATAATTTTTATAACATTAATAAATTATTGCAATTATAAACTATTCATATCATATGACTTTTTTTCAACAGACTACATGGTAATAACGCTGGTGTCGCAAGCTATTTTTGTGACAATACTTCTTCTATCTCCGTGGAATTGGCTGGCTGAAAATATGGAGGTTGAAGTGTTGAAGATTGCTGAAACTGAACAAAATATATTCCGCATTTATTTGTTAGTCATACCACTACTGCATCTGTTGTTGGCTATTGCTATTGAGGTATGTAACTTACTTCACCTCTCATTTTTACTTGTAAAATATGTCGGTCATGAGGTTTGTTTTATGACTAGCTGCCCGCCCCGGTCTTCACACGAGTGGTACACCACCTTCCTGATGAGTTAGCCGAATTGCGAACTTTGCGAGCAAAAAACTTTTTTTAACGTGATAGTTGGTCCATCTTTCTTACTTTATCCTGTCTTGCAAAAGGCTGTCGAAACGTATAGTATACTAGCAGAGAAATAAAATATTGGTTAAGTGAGAAATGGAGGAAAATTATTGAGGTTTTCTCTGCTTATTCATCTTTCGGAACTACAAACGACAATGGGTTGTAGCACTGAAGGAAAATCATATAAAGAGGAGGTTTCACTATAACAAATTGTTGTTTTGTTTTTATGGGATAAGAAGGCAAACGAGCAGGCGTGTCACCCAATGGAAAGCAATCAACGTCCGCAGTGCCATTGGCATTGCAGAAGCGTTGCCGGCCTATAAGGAAAGTGTATATATATATATATATATATATATATATATATATATATATATATATATATATATATATATATATATATATATATATATATATATATATATATATATATATATATATATATATATATATAATTTTCACGCCTATCCCCCGCAGGGGTTGGCAGAGACCACAGAGCTCCATCCGCTGCCATTCATCGCAGCGAAACAGCTCGTCATTGGTCGCTTTTCGCCCTCGTGAGAATCAGGACGTGACGGGTGGCGAACCACGTACCGTCATTTTTCGACGAATTATATATTACATTCGTCTTAGTGAATCCCACGAGCCGCAAGGGAGGATGGAAGTCAGCCCCAGCAGAGCCCTGTATGCTGAGGTAAGGCACCATAGTCCCCGGGGGAGCCCGACCCTGGGACGGCTCGGCACGCTTTCGACTAGGCTCGCCCCTAGCCACGCATCCATTGGCACGGCAGACCAATTGGATTGGCGGAGAGGAAGGGAAAGGATAGAGAAGAAAGGAAGGGGCAGGAAAGAAAATGCGGATTGGGGGGGTTACCAGAGGTGGAATAAACATTTATAAATCCATATTAATATTTATTCCGATGCGGGAATCGAACCCGCGACCATTGACTCTGCGGGCGGAGGGCCCCGCCACTGAGCCAATCGACCGTCGTATAAGGAAAGTATAGGCTTGTTGTTTTATTTGATGAATTTCCAATATCGTATCGGTTCGGAAACACCGCTGAGGGTAACTGGTTCCACTGAGTAGTGGTGAGTGGAAAGAAGTTCCTTGAAAAACTAACCGTACAACCGTATCGCCACTCATCCAGATCCACTTTATTAACTTTAAATGATTCTAGGTATATAGTATATAATTCTAGTACCTAGATTAATGACTTATCTGCTTTTTAGGCAACACTATCGGAGGTCGAGAGATTCACATCTCTCTTTCGCTTAGTTCGTAGACGATGTTCAGACAAACAAGAAGCGGCTGCAGAAGTAGCTTGTCCGTTGTGGCTGCCACATTCACCCGCGCATGTATGCTGACCTAGTGACCTACGGCTTCTACCTAAAAACGTTGTTTGGACTTTATCATGACATACCTTTTTAACCATATACGTGCATATAACTCCAAGGTTAGTTAAGTGCCAGTGTTGCTAACAATATAAATTATGAAGTCAGCTGTATAAAGGTAACACATTTCCATCGGGCAATTTTTGCTCAAAGTTGCCTATAAATCGGGGTATTTTTATGAAATCAAAATATGTCGACGTGTGAATTAAAACTGCGGTTATTATTCTAATGCTATGATTCAGTCTTAGATTTTAAATGTCATCAGAAGTGAATGCTTGTTTAATCGTATTTTACTTATAAGATTTAAATACAGATGAAAACGATTGATAATTATTATTATTATTCATACTAATTTTTGAAGTCGAAAAAAATGTAATGAAAACCTGATTATTTCATTAAATTTTTTTTCGGAAAGATTGCGTATTAAGTATTTTTACGAATTACGTATTTTTAATTTTACATGACGCAATGGGTGATATTAAATAAATCATTTTTTTAAAAATCGAGAAATATCGTTTCTGACTGATGACTACGTAATTTTCTTACAAGCGAGAAATCTAGTTTTCCGATGGCAATGTGTTAAGTAACAAAACTTGTTTATGTTAGTAAAAATATACAAAAGGATATATATATATATATATATATATATATATATATATATATATATATATATATATATATATATATATATATATATGAGTAGGTTAAAAATGTGGCACTTTATAATTGAATTCTATTGAGTAACAACTGATAACAAATCATTTTGTATTTGATCAGTATCTTGTAATAGATAAAAATATTGCTTGAAATCTGCAATCTTAAAACATGTGCAATTACTTTTATTGTTGACAGTTAAATTGAAATTTAAAATGGCATATGTACATAGTCAACTTTATGAGATTCTCTACAGTCTCTTAAGTCAAAAACTGTGTTGGTGTTCAAGTTGATAGTTATCTGTATACTCACTTTTATAACATTTAATTTAGGGATTGTTGAGTGTTGTGAGTGCCAAATATTGGCATCGGAATATATTTTCAAAAGATAATGGTTAAGGTCATAAAAGCTTATGGTTCTTGCCAATAAGCAAGTAGAAAATCTTTTCACACCAGTTCAATCTTGATTTGATTCATATCAAAGGTTAAACAATACCAGTGTAAATTTAAGTATGTGGTATGAAGGTTCTAAACTTTCTTAACCTTTTAATCAGTTCCTTTATGAACGGATCTACGAATAGCAACGGAGTTTTTATATTTATATGCCTTTTTTAGACTTTTAACCAAAATAAAACAGTTTTTTACAAAATGCTTTTTTGAAATAATTTAAATTATGAAAAATTATGAACGACAATAAATGGTTTTAAAAGGAACTTACAAGTACAAGGAATTTGATTTAGTATATTTTGGTTATTCATTGTACTTACAATTATAATTATTTGAATTCAATTTGAATGTTTAAAATCATACTTTTATATCAGCATTCTACTTAATTAATGCTATGCATTCTACTTTATTAATCTCGTGCTATTTAATGAACTTGTGACAAAACTATTAATGACATTTTTTCTTGTTTTTATTAAAAGTAATTTAATATTTGCGCTGTAGTTATAAAGCTTAAAACACATTTCTTAACTTTAACCGAGAATCGCCATCATAAGATTACTAAATTTAAGCATTTAATTTAATTTCATAATGTTCATGATATATAATAAATAGTAGTTAATTTACTTGTAATATTGGTGTCTAGCTATCTCAGTAGAGTTACCTATATCCTCACTGGTTTTTAGCTTTTGCAATCGGAATGAGCTCTGTTTAGTGATATTAGTTAAATATACGCAACTTTATTTTTAATTTTAGATAAATAATCGTATTTATTTTACACATAAAATGAATAATAATTTATGTAGTATCAAATGCAATAATAATGATAAGAATGTTATTGTTTTTTTATAGCCTTGCTACACAGAAATTAAATGGTTAAAAAAATGGATAAAAAAACAGAAATTAAACTACGGCTCTATATGATTTTATTTTAATGAATATCTCATAAATTTTGTTTTATTAAAAAAAGTATTCCGACAATGTATATGCATCAAATGGTACAATTGTATAAAACGATAGGTAAAATAAATTAAGAGTATTGAATAACACCTCAACTTTATTTTTTATTAACGCATTTACTCTCTAATTTTATTTTACCTACCGAGATTTTTAAATATTTGTACTGACACAAAAGTTGTAATAGTCATAAAAATGATTTTCATAGTTTGTAACCAGTATACAAATGTCTTAATTGTTCATACTCTTTTCTGTTTATTTGTATCTAAAATTTTTTTTCAATAATTAATATTTACAATCTTTTTATTTATTCAGTCGTAAGATATACAATTCTTTACTGTATTAAGAACTTAATGTATTTTTTTTTCTTATATGTAAACGCAAGGTTTTCGACACTGTATTTATGTTTTACTAAACTTAGGATGTATAACTATTAGTTATACGACGAAATGTTAGCCGTAGGTAGTATTTAAAAAAAAATTAGTAATTGTAACACATTGTTTTAATAAAATCTGATGTAATAATTTAACTTGTTCCGTTCCATGTGTACCATTTATGCTCGTTAAACTTGACCTTCAGGCCACTTGTACCATAAATGGTACAAGTGATACCATGAATGGACCTATTCTAAACAAGCGAATTACTTACGGATCGATAGTGTGATAAAATATTGTGTGTCAATATATCCATCTTTAATCAAAACTTCAAATGACTTGAACGACAAGTCGGGCCAAAATGGTGTAGCACAGAACGTGTTAATAAGTAAATAAATTATACTGAATACGCGCTTTACGTGTATTTCGTTTAATTAATAGACAAATATTGATTCATTGAAAAAGCAACCATAGACGATGAAAAATAGAACTATTTGATTGTTGGCAACCATGGCTGCCAACAATTAAAATAGGCGCGAATATTAAGCAACCAGTGTTGACAAAAAAAGCGCGGCACTATACTTTAACGTAATGTCTAATGGATTTAACAAATCTGTTCTTAAACCTTTCATAAAATAATCTCAAACTTCATTTTGTTTATTGCTATTTTAATAAACGATCCCCTTACTATAATGTACTTACAGCAGAATTTGATTTTAAGAATTCGGATAATTCACCCAATATTAGATGAGTTACTTAAAAATAAACTATGAATCTAAAATGATTATTCCTGGTACCGTAATGTTTGTTTAAATGTATTATGTAAGGCATGTTTAAAAACATGTCCACTATGTGAGGACTTAACTCAGTTGTGGATTTACGTTTTATTTCAATCACGCCTGTAATTTATAACAGTAAAAATAACAATAGCATAACTATATATATGGTGAAGACATGATTGATTAACGACTAATAAAAAAAGCGAACTGATGGAAACTCGATTGAAGTCAGTATTGCTCTGAAAAGTGCATGTAAAATTGTCAAACAAATTTACATTTAAATGAATCAGTTGTGCAAGTATGACTTTCACTCGAACAGTTTCTTTTTTTACTTTTGGATAATATTTATGTAAAACAAAACCCTGATGATTTACAAGATTTGCAGAATTAGCGTTCACAAATTTTGGCGCTTTCTAAAATCTGACTAAAAGTTTTATTCATCCCGTTGGAATCCTCAACCGACTTAACTCCTAAATCTACGGTATTCTGTACGGTAGTTTACTTAAGTATTGTAAAGGCTATGCACCATTCCTAATTTAGTACTTAGATTTTGTTGATTACGAATTAGGCCTTTCGATAAATTACAAAGATGCGCACATAAACAAATGTTGACGGTTAAATGTAGTGTTATCTTGTCGTGGATTGAACTACATTTTTATGAATTAATAAATACTTGTTGTTCAAACGAATATTTTGGGACTTGTTAACTGTTTAAGTGTCCAATTTAAATCATAATATTGTAGTTCGATACAAAAAGGTTTATGAGTTGTGGCAGTTTTGATGTATGTGACCAAAAATATCAATAAAGTAATTTAAAATTATATTTCTCTCATTTTCTTTTTTCTACAGCTCACATATATGAGCCGCTGAGCATTGGCCTCTCCATTTCCGAAGGAACGGACGTTAACCCACCACGCTTGTCCAATGCCGGTTGGCGGGGTTATCAGACTCCAAATAAATATCTGTAGCCCATAAATATATATTTATTCCGATACGGCGATCGAACCATGGACTCCGTGCACGGGGGATCCTACCAGTGAGCCAATTAGTCGTCATTACTTCAGTCTCTCATTTATCTACCTCGAAATTGACAATATTTTTAAGAGTTCTAATGTATATAAAGTGTGGCACAACGTCAGATGAATTGAAATTGCGAATGGCAGCTGGCCGAAAGCGATGGTTATTAAAATGTTAACCATTCTGTACGCAAACATAGTTTGGGCGATATAATATGTTCATACTATATATTTTTTCTTTGTGCCAAATAAAATTACTAGATTTCCTCTTGATTACTTTATGTACCTTCTGCTAGGAAAAATAGTCAACAACAAGTCTAATGTAAGTATCAAACCCAAAACATTAGATTTAAGCGCAGTCTCTGGTGTTTCATATAATAATAAATAGAATATTTAATTTGGTGCAATTGTTAGTATTATTAAAATGCACCCATTATGCTTCATGTGTTATGTTGTGTTTTATCTGTGCGCTGTGCATATGCATCTGTCTATGTAATTTGTCTGTTCTTCTGTTACACTAATTAAACATTACTCTATTGCAAAGACTGTTACTGGCACTTAATAAAGAGTCTGGGTATGAAAAAGGTTAATTCCAAATTAGGAAGCTTTTTTTAAATTATCCCTTTTAAGTTTGTGACTTTTTACTTACTTTTCGTGGATTTATTGTTAGAAGGTTATCGGGCAACTAAACCTAACTTCTTGTTATTTTTAGTAAAATAATTTATGCCTGTCGCAAAAAAGCAATAAGAGCTAGTAAAATCATAGTGCTGCTGGAAGAGAGTTGTATCAGTTGCCGGCGGACCACACGCTGTTGATTTGGTATTAAAATTTCCAACAATGATCATTGGGTGTGGCAGAATACCTCCTATGAGTACCCTCAGATTCCCCAGAGAGCCCTCAAATTCTGTTTGGAAAAAAATACAGCCCGATTAATATAAATTCATTCAACTGGACTGCCTTGTTTTCTCTACCCCTAGAAAATGTAGTAAGGGATGCTAACCCCGCAGCTGCTGATAAAACAATTGCCACCAGCCTATCCCCTACTCAATTTTCATTAGGAGGTATGAAATAGAGCTCAGCGACTGCAGCTACATCGATCTTCCACGCATCATGCTTTGCAATAGCAGATCTTGGGCACTGGTGCAATGGTTGATGTTCGCTTGCAGAATGCGATGTGTACCCATTTAAGTAGCCAGTGTATCGATACGACATTGACACCTTCAAAAAACAAGCCTACACATACTAAAAGGGCGACAACGTTTCCGTGATCCCTGTGGTGTCGCGGATGTTTAGTGGCGGCGTTGATTGCTTTCCATCAGGCGACATGCTTGCTCGTTTGTCCTTGCTTGCCCTTCTATCCCATAAAAAACAAAGTTAAGGAAATTCGACATTATATCAAACAATATTTTACATGAAAAATCTCATATAGTTTCACAATAGTTCTTTTATTTTATTAAACGTGTACTTCATACTGATGTGAAAATTCTAGTAATTATTTTTGATATTGGAATGCCTTTAAGGTAAATATTCCGTGTATCCTGGCGGTGGTAAATATTGTGGCGGTTTTGCATCTCTGACGTGAATGGTAAGGAGGCGTCCATCTTGCGAAGTTGGGGGCTGCTTCCACCTTAAAGTTATAAAAACCATTTACTTTTTGTTAAAAAAAAAGACATCTAATATGTCATGTAAATCTAACAATTTTTCATGTAACTAGTAAAAAATTATGTTAGATTTACAGGTTAGTGTATTTTAGTTAAAAAAATTTGGAATATGTTTGTAACTCAACAAAATAATTATTTGATATATACATACGTGGTCGACTTCTTTGTTGCATAAGTTTCTTTAAGAAATTATTCTTATTGATTCTAATTGACCTATTTAACCCATGTTGTTACGAAAATTGTTTTCAATTTCTGATATTTTACTGAAAAATTGTACGTATATCGCACACTCCCTACATTATATAAAAAAAATTATGTATTATATATATTTATCAATATAAAACGGAAAATTAATGTATTCACAATGTATCTCACCATGGAATGAGACTAAGGTTGTACGGCGGCTTGGGCCGCGCCAATCTCTCCGCGCGTTCCCGGCGCAACATATCTTTGTCTTTCCATACAGAGCATAAAGCCCGTAGTGTGAAGTAATACACCAATTCTGCTCCAGAAAGAAGAGAGAAACCTAAGAAGAGACCTGCTATACCGCCAAACGAAACTGGAAAATAAAAACGTGTTTTTCCCCCGTCAGTCACAAAAATATATTGCTCAAACGGCCACGACTTGTAGCGAATTACTATATTTACGTAATCCCAGCATTATTAACTTTGGAAGGAATTTCTAAAATATGTGACTAGAAAAAAATAATAACGAATTAAAATAAAAGCAACTGGACTCATTTGCGCGTAATTTAACTTTATAATATTAAAATTCGATTCAAGACGCCCGCTTGACAAGATTACAGAAATTCAAGCCTAATTATCCGTCTACAACATGGTTGCACAGACTTATGAAGACTAGGGGCCACTCGGGCAAATCATGAACTGATGGCGGGCCGGCCGCCAGAAGTATAGGTAATTAAAGACAAAGAATTGATAATAATTTATTAAAATTCAAAAAGAATTTATTAATTTGAAGCGTGGCACTGCATAGTGCTTACAATCTTTTTTATATTTGGCTCAAATTTACTTGTAGCAACACGTAAAACTGCTTCCAAACTTTCATTTGCAAGGCGGTTTCGATTTTTTGTTTGATTATTATTTAGTATTGAAAAAGTTTGTTCACATATATAGGTAGAACCAAATAAGCTGGCACATTTCAGAGCGTTTATGCGCAACTTTTCGTACATATTTTTATCAATGCAGCGGTAAAAGTTCAGCAAGTCTCCTTCGTTGAATTTGTTGCGTAAATCTTAATCGTTTTGAATGTCGATAATATCTAACTGCATTGACTCTGGCGCATTTTCAACTGAAATCGTGAAAGGATTGCTGAATATGTCCAACAGAGGTTTCACTTTTTTAAACTCCGAAAATCTGTCTTGAAAAGATTGAATCAAAATATCTAGCTTTTCTACATAACTGAAATTAATCGCAGTTTTGTTAAATTTTTCAGCCATTTTCTTATAATTCGGAAAATGATTGTAATTTCCAGAATTCAATTGTGATCTGAAAAGTGTCAGCTTGCATTGAAAGGATGATACATGAGCGTAGAGCTGGGATATCAGTTGATTTTTGCCTTGAAGCCGTGTGTTCAAGACATTCAAATGATTTGTAATGTCAACTAAAAAAGCCAAATCACACAACCAATCAGGATTTTTAAGTTCCGGGACATCCCTTTGCTTTTCCGCCAGAAATATTCCAATTTCTTCTATTAAATTAAGAAATCGTTCCAGTGTCAATCCACGGCTTACCCACCTAACTTCTGTATAATACAGTAAATCTCCGTATTCGCTTTCGATGTCATCAAGGAATTGTATGAATTGTCTGTGATTGAGTCCTCGTGATTTTATGAAATTTACAGTCGAAACTACCACTTTCATGACATTTTGAAATTCAATTTTTTTAGAACAGAGGGTTTCTTGGTTATAATGCAGTGAAACTGCATGAGATCTTCAGCGTTTATGTTTTTTCCTTGCAGATGCTTTTTCAGCAAAGTAACTAGCCCGGAATCGACATCGAAGGAGCACCGTCAGTCGCAACTCCCAATAATTTTGATAAGTCCAAATCAGTTTTTGAACAATCATCCAAAAGTACATTGAGTACATTAACTACTTTGGTTTGACCTTTCAATGAACACATTCCGAATAACTCTTCTAAGACTTCAAAATCTTGAGTAACACCTCGTATGAATATGAGAAGTTGAGCTGTGGAACTAATATCAGTGGATTCGTCGAGTGCTAATGAAAAAAATTCAATGATCTTAGTTTTTTCAATTAATTGTTCCGCAATATTACCTGACAAAGACATAATTCGTCTTTGGATAGTCATACGATTCAGTTGAATTTTCTCAAACTTTTTTGCTGCTTCTGGACACATTTTCTTAGCGGCAATTTCTATGCATTCATTTACAAAATCGCCATCATTGAAGGGGCGACTTCGCTTTGCTATCATTCGAGAAATTTCATAACTAACTTCTGTAGCTGTTTCTGAATCTTGAATGGGTTTTGTAAACATAGCTTGCTGACCAATAAGCTCCCGTTTTAAAGACAACATTTTTTGCTTTTTTAATTCGCCTGTAAACTTGGTAAAAGAAGGATGCTGCGTTTCATAGTGCCTTTTTACATTATATTCCTTTGCAATCGCAACAGAATTCTTGCAAATTAAACAAACGACTTTGTTATGCGACCAATCCAAAAAGTATTTCTCAGTCCAAATTTCTTGAAACTGCCGATTTTCATCTTTAACCTTACGTTTTTTACTAGGTCCTGGCTTCTCCATGTTGCGTTCTAATCCTGGCTAGGATTAACACAGCACCTAAAAACAATTACAGTACCTACTTAAATTACCCATTCTTTTTTAAATTATCAAAAATAATTGATTAAATTCCTCAGAAATTTTAAGATTTTTATACAGATTTTATATCTGAAATAATGACGTAATTATTACAGTTAGAGAAATTCTGTAAAAATAGTAATTTCTTTGTTTTATTTTAATATTTGGCCAACATTAAAGCTAAATTTGATTAAAATTGATTAAATAGGTAGGGAAATACTTATTAATAACAGAGTTTTACTTACGATTTCACAACACAATTATACACGGCACTTGACGGGTTAACAGGAAATCTACGTTGAATGTGGATCAAAATATATGACACCGGCTAGTCGAGTTAAAATCTACACTAGAACTATTGCCTCCCCAAAACACTATTAAACTGCACTTATTCTCAATCACTTATTACTTCGCTTTGTATTTTCGCGCTTATTTCTTTCTGTTGACATTTCACTCAAATTAAATCCGAACTGTCGGTCGTCTGGATCGTCGTCTGGATCGTAGATGTTGATGCTGGTAGCCTGTTAGGCTTTTACAGCTTTATCGTATACAGTACCCGAGGACTAGGGGCCCTCGGGCAAGATGATGATTTGGTGAAACCTGCGCTAGTCGCAGGTTCCAATTTGACGTTCTGTCGATCGCGTGTGCACGTGTGTGTGCATATTATAACTTTAAACGTGTCATGATGCTACGTTAAACGCGTAGGGAGTTTTGGCCTAACAGTATGGTCCCTGGTAGTCCCCTAGGCCCTAAGGTCTAGGGGGTGAGAACCGACCGGGTACGTGAGCGAACCTCGTGTACGCGGCCGGTGTAGTGTTGTTACCTACGCTGAGTGCTCGGCTAGTGCCGGGGTGCGTGTGAGTGTAGGTGTCGTGGGGGGTGTAGGTGTCGTGGGGGGAGTAGGTGTCGTGGGGGGTATCTGTCGGTCGCTGCGGTTAGCGTGGCTTTTATACCGCGCATACGACTCTGGAAGCTTCGTGTATCTACTCGTACCTACGCGAGCAATCGGGAATTCGGGACTATTGCTATCTCGCTTGCTCAGACCGCGCTAGAAAATTCTGGATTTCTCTACTATTTTGAACTTTATATAAAGGCGGCAAGCGATGTTACTTGACTTACCATTTTTGGGCGCTAGATTCAAATAGCGCGCGCGCGAGATTCAAATTACTTTTCGAACATATTTTTTTTTGGTTTTATTCTGGAATAGAATTAAATATTCTTCGAATGTACGAGAGTATTATTTTTGCTGTCGGCGGGCCACCAGTATTCGACAGGCGGGCCGCATGCGGCCCGCTGGCCGCGGTCTGTGCATCCATGGTCTACAATATATTATAATACAGCATCGCAACACTTTTTTACGGACGGACTTATAACTGTCACTGCTGATACAGGGCCTTTTAGTTACTGAGAAATGGACGTTAAACCCATTACGCTTGTTCCAAAGGTATTGGCAGTTTTTTTTCTTTATGGACAACAAATTGTTTTCCTAGTCAATTCAGCTTTGGCTAGACGTTTCAAAAATGTCAACCACATAGGATATATCGGCGTATTGTATTATAATAAATATCATTATTTTATGCAATAAAAAAAACTAATTTTATATTTATTTTGGTGTCATCTGTTGGCAAATTATATAAGGATAATGTTGGTTTATATAAGATAATTGTAATTTGTATAAAATAAATTATTTAGAATTATCTAAAATTCACATAAATATGTTATTTAAATATTGAGCTGTACTTTAAGAATAGTTTTGCAGTAATTTTATTTATTTGTTAAAAAAGATATTGATTCTATGCTGAAGTAAATATTTTTTAGATTCTTTCTTCATTCTTTATTGTTCCCCACAAACACAATAAAGTTAAATTAAAGACAAAAATTCTTGATTTTATGTACTAAAGCCGAAATGCAATTTCATTCTAATTCGAACCGCCAGTTGTTACGATTCTCAAACATATTTAACATTGCTTATAGATACGAAAGTTGATATTACGTAGTCAAACACGAATATTATTATAACTCACCCAACAAATCGACCCAGCCGAAGAGCACTTCGCGTTTGTAACGCACCATCGGCCATGATACGAATTCCGTTTCCAATGATTCTGAAGCATCTGGCCCTTTGCTGGTACTAAAATTTTTAATTATTATGAATAATTTCGTATTATGTTATAATGTAAAGATATTATTTGCCCTACTTTTTTGAGGTTTGCCCTGTTTTTTTTTTAAAATGAAAAATATCATTTTATTTTTTAAAAGCAATTTTTAAAAAAGTATCATGCATTGTTTACTTTTATAGACTAATTTACTATCCAAGGTTGGCAACGTTTCTGCAATACTTTAAGTGTTTCTGATGTATGTGGAAGGCCGTCCATTAGGCGACATGATTGCACGTATACCTTCTATCCAAAAAAAAAATATATACTGCACTGCTTACAAGTGAACACATCTTCAGGTTTTTTAAATTCAATTTATTTCGTTGTAACATTACTCGAAAATGTAATAATATCATGGGTACTCAATACTTTTGGCCAAGGTTGTATGTTCCATTGCTGGGTAAGTTAGCACGCCTCCCATTTGCTTATAATGCAATAAATAATATTGTTAAGTTGAAATTACTCGATTTCAGTTAGCTTTTCCACTTCGTACACGGTGTGAGAGCAGCCAAGCTCGCAAGAACATCGGGTCACGTCAGTAATGGCCGCTGCATGTCTGGCGATACACTCTAACTCACGCACCGTGCAGTGCCTGTATCCTTCTATAAAAAATTAAACACCACTGTTGTGATAAATTGAAATTATTTTAAGTGTATAAGTAGTGCAAATTAAATTCTGTCTACTTATCAATCGCAAAATGTTGTTAATATTTCGGCTGTTAAACAAATGTTAGATCCATTATGAAATGCTACCTAATATGTCTTAACAGAAATATTAAATTAAAATTGATACCATACATACTTATGCTGGGATAAAAGTGAGGTACACATTTACAGTAAGATCGACATCTTCGCATTCTACACTGCCTCATGCACGCTGAATATGTATAAATAGATGATGTTTCCAAAGCCACCTCATCAGCAAAAATGCACCGTCTCTGACGAATAGACAGTTGTCGCGCATCTTCAGTAGTGTAAGTGTGTTTCACGGAGAACGATACTTTTTCCACGCGGTGGTCCCAGGAATGCTGTGCAGTTTGTTCGAGACCTGCCATTTCCTCAGTCGAATGGATATAAATCTGCAATAGTTTAAAAAGTTGTTGACGAAAAATTTAATATTGGTACTCATAAGATATACAATACTAATAAATAAACCGTTATAAATTTGTTTTATGAACGAATATTTTAAACCGACAAAGAAAGTGTAAGAAAATTTTTATCCCTACCATCTGGATGAGTGGTGATCCAGTAAAATGGGTTTTTCCTAAAACCTTTTATCCAAGCAACACAACTCTGGGGAACCAGCCACCTTCAACGGTATATCTGAACTGACTTTTGAGTCTTAAATAAATAAATCTAGGTACACCTTTCTCAAACGCCTACAATGGCTTTGGTATTGTAGGTGTTGATTGCTTTCCATCAAGCGATACGCTTGCTTGTTTGCCTTCTTATCTCATAAAGAAAAGTGGAAAACAGCTTAACCAAATCTAAAAGCCTCAACTCTTAATTGGTTTCATTTCTGAATTCGCCTGACGAGCGACGTACTTCTTGTAGTAGATAAGAAAATAGGAGGCAAAAAACATTTTTATTACAATATTCATAAGAGTTGTTTTAGTTTTAGAAAACGAACAGAAATAATAATCATTTACTGTAATACTTTTTTATTTTGTAAATTTCATGCAAAACCCTGAACATATTACGGAACATATAACGGAAATATTGTAGATATAAGTTGGCTTCGCTAGCACTTTCCATAGTACACAAAGAAAATATTGAGTTTTTAAAGTTGCAAAACAATATGCTAATCACTTTAATGGCAATTGTCAGGTTAAGAGAGAGAAATGAGACTGGACTAAAATAATATCAAACGAAATGTTGGGAAGTTGGAGTGTAATGAAGATGGTCAGAGACAGAAAAATATGGCATTCTCTAGAGAAGGTTTCTCTCGACGAACAAGCTGTTAATAAAAAAGTAAATTGATCGTCAACGATAAACGAAAACTAATTTGGATATTAATATTCCTTTCAAATTTTCAACACTGAAAAACAGTAATAAAGGCTTATTTTATTTATTTACTCCTAGTGTTGACCGAATTATATTCATTTTTCAGTGGGGGATAGACAACCGTTGCTATCTATGATCAACGATCTCTATAACAACCGTTATTTTAAAAAACAATTTTCATAACAACTATGTGTTAATGCCAGGGTGTATTAGGTCAGAAACTTGCGCAAGTGGAATTATAGCTATACAAACTTTCATCTCAATTGGATAAACGATATGCGAAAGCATAGGAAACGAAAACAAACATTTTTAAGTATATATGTACATAAGTATATCTTCATAAAAGTAAGGTTAGGGTAACATACGTCGACTATTGAAGTATTACGGAATGAGTTGAACATAAATGACCATT
>JASFAT010001096.1:0-50217 GCA_031353405.1 Baronia brevicornis
ATCCCCAATCCGCTGTCATGTTTCTTATCACTGTGCAACATCATGGCAATAGGCATACCAACATTTTTAGAACGCCCCACCACAACAGCATTTCTACCAAACGTTTCGATTTTAAACCTAAAAGCAAAACTAAATATTGTATGACACGTCCATTTCTTGTATGATCTACATATCGTATACATTTCTATCAAATGTTTCAATTTCAATCCTTAAAGAAGAATTTAATATGACATGACACGTCCATTCCTTACATAAACTACGTCAATCTACGTAATGTACTGCTGATAATTGATTAAAATACATTAATAGGTCATCATCTTAAAAACATGCTTTCTGTTGTTATTTATGACGAAATCGTTGTTTTTAATTATTCTGTTATCATATATAGCATGAAACAGCTGGTGATAGTAAATATAATAATAGAATGTAAAGATGTTTCATTTCATTATTTGAATTATCAATGCCAAGGTTCTTTACCTTATTTTCATTTGAACTTATAATAATTTCTAGCACCTTATAGTTTACATACAAACATTAACAAGCTTTATATTCATCGTCGCACACTAATATTCTCTCTGTGGTGAATACAATTATAAAACAAAGAAAAAGAAGAACACAATTAGGCTTAAAGTAAATTTCTTTAGGTCAAATAAATAGTCTGATATGGGAATAGAGTCCCCAACCCTTCGCTTACAAAGAGAGAATTTTGCCACTGCACAATTTAATCTTAGCAAGAGCTAATAATTAAATAGTATATGCACAGTTTAATTATATTTTAAAAATATATACCTAATTTTAACATTTATTTAGGTATTATGTAGTCTAAAGTATTATTTTTTAGAATGAAGAAAAACCTATAATGTTTTTTAATAAAAATACTAAACATAAATTACTTTTTATAAATTATCACTGGCAAATAACAGAGAGGCCTTAGTGATACAAAAGCCATAACAAACTAGGTTGTCATGGCACTGGGGATTATAACCCATTGAACTTTTGCACTCGGCAATCAGGCTTAGTTATTTGAAGACAATGAACAAATCCTACCTGGGAGACCTACATCTAACAGTAAGGTAATAGGATATTGATGATGACACCGATAAAGAATAATTACTTTATATAATTTTTTTGTTTAAAATAGTTCATATATGATCTAATGCTGTGCATGATGTATTTTTAAGGAATACACATTATTCCATCATACTTGACCAAGGCAGATTGGCGAAATAATCAGCCTCGAAATTAATACCTATAAGCCATACATATATTTATTTCCATATGAAATCAAACTGGTGACCATAGACTCCAATACTAGTAACTTTGCTACTGAGCCAGTAATGTTGTTGTCATATATAAATTTATAATTTTTATTAAATAAACTATGTATATATTTTTTAAAACTAAAATGTTATTTAAGCTTACCTTTTTAACATTTCAACAACAGCAAGAGCAGTAGCTGGCACCAGGGTTGGCATATCAAGGCACAATTGACCAACGTTTATGATATGGAAACCATCAACATCTTTCTCAGGTGTCACTGCATTGCATACTTTCCTTTCATCCATGCTACCTGGCAAAGGAAGTTGTACTAGAATGCCATCTACATTTTCATCAATGTTTAAAGTGTTAATAACTTTTATCAGATCATCTTCAGCCAATGTTTCATCATATTTAATGGTTGTTGCATCAATGCCAACGTCTTTTGCAGCTTGCACTTTGTTTCTCACATATGTATGACTCGCTGGATCTTCTCCTACGATAATACACCTAAGGGATGGTGCCCGATGTCCCAAATTGACCCAATTTTCTATCTTAATCTTTAGTTCATCTTTAACTTCTTTTGCGAGTGCTTTACCATCAAGGAGTTGGGCCATAATTCTGTTATAACAAAAAATATTGGTAAGATAAGAAACAAGTTAACTAACAATACCTAAATCAATTTATTATTGTTAATAATTTTTTGATGTATGTATCAATATAAATAAATAATAATTATTAAGAATTCTAGCAATATTGAAAACATTGCCAGTCTTCTTTAACAAAATAAAAATAAATTAATAAACATATAAATGGTAAATTGTAAATAGCATTTTATAATTAAATTAACAAAATTATAACAAATATAAAGCAAATTATACAATAGACAATGAAAGCTAATAATTAATTTTTAAAATAAAATTTATCTATCTAGATGAAAGTTCAAATAATTTTCATTAGTCCTAAACGCAAGCTTTTCCCTAAAAATTTTACGTACTTGACCGTTGAAGATTACTTTTATAGTCAGTACTATTTTAGCTCGTTACAATTCATAGTCAATTAATTGTAACATTTGCGAAAAACAAGTCATACCAGGGGTATATTTTTTCTATAGTTACGCTTGCAAACAAATGTCAAAGTCATTTTGGCACTGCCACTGGTTGCTAACGCCATTCTCACAATTTTTTTTCGTTTGCGGTAAAATGTGCTGAAATCAAATCAGTTCATTTATGAAATAAAACCTTCACATTTTTTGTCAAGCATAAGGTTTCTAACTGTAGAAGAAAAGACAGTACGATTTTTCTAACTGTGCTGTAGTTAATAAAGGAATACAGTAGAATAGGAAGCATGTAAGTCTTATACATTGCAACCTGTTGCTAGGTTGTTAACTCATGTTTTATTGGAAGCCTATATGTAGTCTTACGATTAAAATGTCACAACGTTGTATGTCTGCTCTGCTATGTTGCTCTGTCAATAATTTATTTTTAAATATCATCCAGAAAACTTCATAGTTCATGTGGAAAATATAGACGAGATTTTTAATGTAATACGAAACTTAATTTATAATAGTGATAATTCTTAGGACTATATGTCAAGATATCTGGTTTCTGAATGTGTGATCAGCAAAGTATACTTATTTGAAAATGTTTTAGTATTTGCATAAACACAATTGTATTAATAGATGTGTATATCTATTTTATTTTGTAAATATAATTCTTTGTTAATTGTCTGCTTCGTAAAACAACTTTTTATGTTTACTAAATAATACATTCTCATATTCCAATCTTGAACCAGTATTTAACTTGCAAAGTGGAGTTATATTAGGTTAGTTAGCATGACAAAGTACTGTGTCCTATACTTCTGATGCTGTGTACTTACACAGTATATTGTCAGAAGTTATTAATGTGTTAACTGTTGTTTAAAACTAATTATTTCTATACCATACACTTATAATTGGTTTTATTATAAACCATGAGAAGTGTAATCCAGTTTAAACTAGTCTGTCTCAATGTGCCACTTTGATAGGAATTGAACTCACTAACCTTTGTGCATTATTGCTCTAATTAAACACCTTTTAACTGTAAATTAGTAGATTTATCCAGTTATTTACGGAATATATTTTTATGTTATTATCTTTTCCTAAAAAGACGGCTATGTCTTGTTACAATGAACTAATGACCTATGTACGTCAACAGTAAGCAATGAGGCAAATTATTTGCTATCGAGTTGTCAGTACATTTCTGACATCCACAATGAGAAGTCGTACATATAACGAATCTATAGGAGCGGCCAGGTAAAATTTATATCTGAACATAAACATGTTGTGTTGTGTGCAGTTCTTTTTGAGGCAATAGACTGGTACTTTCTGTTTAACATTGCTTTTAACTCAGAAAATTCTTTGTACTTTCATCTAGATAGATAAATTTTATTTTAAAAATTAATTATTAGCTTTCATTGTCTATTGTATAATTTGCTTTATATTTGTTATAATTTTGTTAATTTAATTATAAAATGCTATTTACAATTTACCATTTATATGTTCGTTAATTTATTTTTATTTTCTTAAAGAAGATATGCAATGTTTTCAATATTGCTAGAATTCTTAATAATTATTATTTATTTATATTGATACTTACATCAAAAAATTATTGACAATAATAAATTGATTTAGGTAATGTTAGTGAATTTGTTTCTTATCTTAACAATATTTTTTGTTATAACAGAATTATGGCCCAACTCCTTGATGGTAAAGCACTTGCAAAAGAAGTTAAAGATGAACTTAAGATTAAGATAGAAAATTGGGTCAATTTGGGACATCGGGCGCCATCCCTTAGGTGTATTATCGTAGGAGAAGATCCAGCGAGTCATACATATGTGAGAAACAAAGTGCAAGCTGCAAAAGACGTTGGCATTGATGCAACAACCATTAAATATGATGAAACATTGGCTGAAGATGATCTGATAAAAGTTATTAACACTTTAAACATTGATGAAAATGTAGATGGCATTCTAGTACAACTTCCTTTGCCAGGTAGCATGGATGAAAGGAAAGTATGCAATGCAGTGACACCTGAGAAAGATGTTGATGGTTTCCATATCATAAACGTTGGTCAATTGTGCCTTGATATGCCAACCCTGGTGCCAGCTACTGCTCTTGCTGTTGTTGAAATGTTAAAAAGGTAAGCTTAAATAACATTTTAGTTTTTAAAAATATATACATAGTTTATTTAATAAAAATTATAAATTTATATATGACAACAACATTACTGGCTCAGTAGCAAAGTTACTAGTATTGGAGTCTATGGTCACCAGTTTGATTTCATATGGAAATAAATATATGTATGGCTTATAGGTATTAATTTCGAGGCTGATTATTTCGCCAATCTGCCTTGGTCAAGTATGATGGAATAATGTGTATTCCTTAAAAATACATCATGCACAGCATTAGATCATATATGAACTATTTTAAACAAAAAAATTATATAAAGTAATTATTCTTTATCGGTGTCATCATCAATATCCTATTACCTTACTGTTAGATGTAGGTCTCCCAGGTAGGATTTGTTCATTGTCTTCAAATAACTAAGCCTGATTGCCGAGTGCAAAAGTTCAATGGGTTATAATCCCCAGTGCCATGACAACCTAGTTTGTTACGGCTTTTGTATCACTAAGGCCTCTGTCTGTTATTTGCCAGAGATAATTTATAAAGAGTAATTTATGTTTAGTACTTTTATTAAAAAACATAGGTTTTTCTTCATTCTAAAAAATAATACTTTAAACTACATAATACCTAAATAAATGTTAAAATTAGGTACATATTTTTAAAATATAATTAAACTGTGCATATACTATTTAATTATTAGCTTTTGCTAAGATTAAATGGTGCAGTGGCGAAATTCTTCTCTCTTTGTAAGCGAAGGGTTGGGGACTCTATTCCCATATCAGACTATTTATTTGACCTAAAGAAATTTACTTTAAGCCTAATTGTGTTCTTCTTTTTTCTTTGTTTTATAATTGTATTCACCACAGAGAGAATATTTGTGTGATTATGAATATAAAACTTTTTATGTTTGTATGTAAACTATAAGGTGCTAGAAATTATTATAATTTCAAATGAAAATAAGGTAAACAACCTTGGCATTGATAATTCAAATAATGAAATGAAACATCTTTACATTCTATTATTATATTTACTATCACCAGCTGTTTCATGCTATATATGATAACAGAATAATTAAAAACAACGATTTCGTCATAAATAACAACAGAAAGCATGTTTTTAAGATGATGACCTATTAATGTATTTTAATCAATTATCAGCAGTACATTACGTAGATTGACGTAGTTTATGTAAGGAATGGACATGTCATGTCATATTAAATTCTTCTTTAAGGATTGAAATTGAAACATTTGATAGAAATGTATACCATATGTAGATCATACAAGAAATGGACGTGTCATACAATATTTAGTTTTGCTTTTAGGTTTAAAATCGAAACGTTTGGTAGAAATGCTGTTGTGGTGGGGCGTTCTAAAAATGTTGGTATGCCTATTGCCATGATGTTGCACAGTGATAAGAAACATGACAGCGGATTGGGGATGGATGCTACTGTAACGATATGCCATCGTTACACTCCAGCGGAACAGCTGGCGTTCTTCTGCCAGAATGCTGACATTATCATTTCTGCAACAGGTATTTATCTTTTGCTCTTCAATTGTTGACACTTAATTACTCACAAGTGTATACTTAGTTTCTCTGGTGAATATAATTCGGAATGAAGATATCCATGGGAAAAACAGCGTCAGTGACTGAATTAGCAAATTGAAATTGAAATCTAGTGCGACGATTTCCGCAAGGCAGCTGACAGAGAGTGGATGCGTGTAGCGGAAGATCGGGCTAGGTGACGCGCTCTAGGAAAGGCCTATTTTCAGTATTGAACTGATGATGTTTAGTTACTCAAATACAGCATATATTAAACAAAATATGTTTTTATCTTAGGTGTGCCGAAACTAATAAAAGCCCACATGATCAAACCAGGTGCAACAGTAATAGATGTTGGAATAACGAGAATTACGGATGAAGAAGGGAGGACTAAACTTGTTGGCGATGTAGATTATGAAGGTAATGGAATTATATAACTCTTCTGTAATCAGATAGTTATCTAAAGGCACTAAACGAGTTTTTAAAACACGTTTACTTTTAAATTTTTATTTTATTATTAGCGTACTTATTTGTATATAGGCGTATTATATATTCACTCGTATTATTTATTTGCATAGTTCGGTTATACTCTACCTTTAGTTTCCTTCACTTTTTTTCCTACTCAGCCTTCCTCCGACATGGAGGTCGAAGACTGCTTACTACAATAGTTTCTCTTTCATTCCATTTCCCTTAAGTCATTTTTTAATTTATTTCAATAATTCTATACACTATTATAATACAGTAACGTTATTTATTGGTTCATATTTTCATTTCATTCATTTTATTTACAGAGGTTAGTAAAATAGCAGGTGCCATTACTCCAGTTCCTGGGGGTGTAGGGCCCATGACAGTAGCAATGTTAATGCATAACACATTCCAAGCCGCACAGAGGCTCCGAGACACGCAGGCAAATTAACTGGAACGGAAGATCTATATTTTATTCTTTGTCGAGAAGCTATGCAACGATTTATCGTAGTATAGTACGCTATAGCACTAAAGACGTCTTTGATAACACGGATGCGTAAAATTAATATTTATAAATATTTTGGAAATTTAAACTCGGTGCCTTTATCTACAATAATATAGGCAAAGTAAATATTTTTATTACTTTAATGATTGCGGTTAAATTTTGTTATTACGTGATTATTTCATATACTAAGAAATAAAACTAACTATTAATATTGTAATTGTTATGTATTGTTTTGTAAAATGTATTATTTTATTTTGGGAATATTTTGTAATATTACCCTTTGTGTTTGCATTATCCTCTATATTCAAGTCTGTATTCAATATGTTTTCGTATTTGCCTAATTTGATATTTAACATTGCAACTGTAAACTAAGAGTGAAGCATTTACATCGAAACAGTTAAAATAACACGCTATTAAAAGTAATAACGTGGAACTGTTATCAACAAACCGTAAAAAACACGGTGCATTCTCTATTCTAACTGATGAAAGTTATATTTGTTGGAAAGAGATAACAACTGCTACTTATTATATGCCTGTTCTACTTAAATTATTGTGCAATATACTTAGCTGTTACTTTAGAACAGAAACAGGTGTAACAGGTTTTTTTATTTTACTCATACTATTAATACAAATTGCAAAATTATATTTAGGTATTTTAAGTAATTATGAGAGATAAAATGTATAAAAGACGTGTTATTGAATTCTCATTAGATATGTTTTTAATGATTATAGTTATAAGTGTTTTTTGACAAGTATTATAAATTATAATTTTAAAATAAAGTTTTGATTTGTATGTTTATATGAATATTGTCTTTCACACATTCCCTATATGACTTTCAATTATATATGGTGTTTTCGTTCTAACGTAAAAAAAACTACTCATTTGAAGTTTACCCCAAAAACAATAACTTTTATGGCACAAAATATCTGTTTTGTCATATTTTTTTTTTCATACAAAGTTATAAATGTTATTCTCCAAAATTATAATCGCGTGAATAATCAATCAGACATTTTTAAACGTAGTTTCATATTAACGGATAACGTCATTGCGTTAATTGTTGGTTTTAATGGACTATCTTTAATTTCAATCAAATTATTAAATAAACTTTTTGTAATAAAAACTCAGAGTCAACGCTGTTGCTTTTAACTTAAACTTTATCTACGTATTGTTACTTATACCAGAAACCCGGTATATTTATGTTCCTATAGTTTTATTATTACATGAACTTTAATACGTCTAGTATTATAAGGTTCATTTTTTATGACTTTTATTTATCAGTCTTTCATTTTCAATTTTATAAAAATAATATTAAACGTATAAGAAACAAAATATTTTATAATATCGGCTTATTTATAGAACTCTTTCCAATTTTAATACAAGCCAGATTTTATTTAATATTTTTAGGTTCTTGGTCAGTTAAGTCTTTTGACTAATCAATGATTTATTTGAACGCGTCTTTACATTGAAAACATCGAACGTATAGAAATCCTGTTGAAAATTTCGTTAATCTTATATTGTTATTGTTGTCTGAAAATACTCGCAATCTGTAAAATTAAAACCGAGAACGGGACGGCACATATTTGCACTTGCCCTACTCTTTTTTGTACTGGACAGTCAGCCTTTGAAGTGTTTCAGTAATTTTTTTTCATTTAGTTGTATAGAGTATCCACACATTTTGTTTTCACTTATGGTCTATTAGAAGATCTTAGCAACATTTGTATTTTTTTAATTTAAGATTATTATTAAGTAACAGTTCACTGTTAATTTTAAATAAAATATTTTACAGAAATCACAGTATTTTTATTTACTTTCAAATAAGTGTTACTACTTTAGGAGTCGCGGGTATAAGTATGTGTATTGCTCACATATATTCGTACCAAGTCTGGATGTCTCGCCTTAAATGAGTACAGTGAGTTAATATTCATTCCTCTAAAAATAAGAAGGTCCTATATCCGACAGTGGTATATCATTATCAACAACATTCGTTGTTTTTCGTCATTCGTCGACTTTTCTCGCCAACATACATTAGTGACGTTTTATTTCACTTTTATAATCTCATTTTATTATCAGTTATATTGTTTAATTGTGGTGGCGTATTATACAATATAGTTCGATTAAGGCGTATAAGTGGAGAGATATGGAATAAATGCACGTGTCGTTTGTTTTTAAGTTGACTGCAAAAGTGCATAGGTTTTGGTAGAATAGCCACCATTTTATCAAGACGTAATGTGGCAAGCTGAACGTTTCAAGCATAGTACACATATGTTTCAAGATACTTGAAATTATTGTATTACATTTAATTGGCATAATAATTATACCTAATTGCCATCAAAGAAAAAAAAGCAAAGCAATGACATGCGGCAGTCCACTGTTAGACATAGATTACCCTCCAAGAAGCACCACCTAGCCCGTTTGTCGGCTTAAAGTCTAGTTTCTGCTAGCCGCTCTGAACATAACATCCATACGTTTTCTATTCCAGTAGGAACTCATCTATTTCAACGGCTATCAGCTCATTGCCACTTTACTAATTCGAAAAGCTATGTCGGTGATTTTGTTTCTCCAGAATATTTATTTGCATTGAGTTATATTCACCACACAACCTTTTTTATAGAAGAGCAGGCATACGAGCATACGGGTCACCTAACGGTAAGTGATCACTGCCGTCCATACACATCCGCAACGTTTGAGACTTCACAAATATGTTTATATGCCGACTTTTCGAGGAAACATATGAACGTCTCTTGAATACTTCAATATTGACTATTTCATTTTCTTATGGGATAAGGAGATAAACAAGCAAGCGTATCACCTGATAAAAAGCAATTAACGCCGCCCATAGACATCCGCAACACTAGAGGCATCACAGATACGTTGCCAACCTTTAAGATATGAGTAGGTTGGTTTGTCTTAACCACTATTAGGGAAAAGTTGCACCGTTCATGGCAGAACATTGCGACTGAATCACACGGTGATGGACTGCCAGCCGTCCGCGCGGTGAAACTTATTTTTAATTCTAGTATAATAGTGGTAGAGCCACGCTGCAGACGAATACTTTGTCAAGAATGCCATAATATTTGTTTGTAGCATGAATGAGCCCGCTCGCCCGGGGAAGTACCACACTCCCGCAGACAACCGGCGTCCGAGTGGTAGCTTAGTTACTGCGCTTCGTAAGGTGAGCGGCCGAGTTCTCCCTCTACCCTTCTCCCTCCCATTCCTACTCCCATAATGAAAAGTCTTTTCTTAAAAGTCGGCAACGTTTGCGCACTGCCTATGGCGCTGCGGAAGTCTATGGGCGGCATTAATTGCTTTCCATCAGGTGACACGCCTGCTCGTTTGCCTTCCTATCCCATAAAAAAAATTCAGGCAGTCTGATGATAGAACTGTCTGGCCAGTACGAAGTTTCACAATTCCTCAGAACATAAACTGCAAACATCTCGATTCATAGCTCTCTGAGTGAATTTGAGCTTATGGAGCAGACGCACTGACAATCTCGTAAAAAAATATTCGTATATTTGAGTTCTATTGTTAAAAAAAACAATTGAACGTTTGGATTTACTTCTTCTTTTGTGTTGTGTTTCTTTATACATTTCATGAAAAAACAGCTTATCTTGCCTACCCACGCGTCACTAAGTCCCGAAATAATTGTTCGTTTTCCCTTATCTCCGCAAATATACGCAATTAGGTGTTTATGTGACATTTCATATGACAAAAACATACGGTCGTACGCGGAATTTTCTTGTATCAATGTATTTTTTTTTTCTTTTTTGTGATACGGATTTACTTTATTCTTACTGTATATACTGACATGTTTTTTTTTTTCAATATTGGCTAAGATAATTAAGAAATAAGATTAGTTAAGAACTAACTTTTTATATTAAGTAGGTATCTTACTGTAATATACTTTGTCAATACATTTGCAAAAAGAAGTTTTTAATCTTTTGAAATTTATAAAATAATCTTTTATATGAAATTTCAAACGAATAAAACAACTAATGACGTTCATCGACCCAAAAGGGCGAAAACGTATGCCTTGCCATGAAAACTAAAAACATTTAAGACTTCTGAAAAAATTGTATATTATCACTCAAAAACCGTTTATTTCAATGCTGTACAAAATTTTCTATTGGTCGTAGAGCTGCGATATCATCGGACAATATCGATATCGAGTGATTCCGTGTTCAACAAAGGGAAAGATATGGACTTTACGAAATGTTATTTTTTTATAAGATATCCTTTTAATAAAAATCAACTTGTTCCTTTAAATTCAACTGAAACTAGTTCTGCGCATCTGGTTCTAATTAACAGTAAATAAGAGAACAAAACGCTCGACGTTCGATTACTGCACACCGTCTCATTACTTTCGTATAAATTTCCATCGAAACGGGATATCCGATCCTATTGCGTCCTTGACACAACGGTGTAGTACAAACGTAATCGTTTCGAGGAAGGTAATTTCTCTACTTTGGGGTTCCCACTACCTAATATTTTAGTATCTTTACGACCATTACTTCTTCCAATTTTCGGTAAAAGTATTGTACATACAAAATTATTTTAAGAAACTATAACTCTTTCGTTATTAAGTTAGATTTTCATTATTCGCTTCGATTTGTTTTCGCTAAAATTATAATTTTTGCGTGGCTAGGGGCGAGCTTAGTCGCAAGCGTACCGACCGTCCCGGGATCGGGCTGCCCCGGGTACTATGGTGCCTTACCTCAGCATGCTGGGCTCTGTTGGGGCTGAACCCCCATCCTTCCTTGCAACTCATGGGATTCACTAAGAAGAATTTTAATATACCTAATTTGTTGAAAAATGAAGCAACGAAGAAGAAGACGAAGAGAAGCGACTAATGGCTCTCCATTAGTCGCTTCTCTTCGTCTTCTTCTTCGTTGCTTCTTAGCCGTTTCGCTGCGCTGAATGTGAGTTGGAAGAATGGATGAGTGTGGAAGAGGCGAGGAGGGTGTGCTTGGATCGTAGCGGGTGGAGCACTGTGGTCTCTGGAAATCCCCATAGGCATGAATATATAAAAAAATATAATTTTTGTATACTGATCCGTAAATATTCTTTCTTGCTTAAAATTAATTTGTGCGGATCTTGGCAAAGGGCGAACGTATATGTCCAATAATATAATAACGAAAGGCCGGCGACGCTTTTGCGATGCCTCCAGCGTTGTAGATATTCAAGGCAGCGGTGATCTCTTACCATCCGTTGATCTGCATTCTAGTTTGTTCGCTCTGCTATAGAAGGTAAGTTTTGAAGTTCAATTGTAATAATGAGTGTTCGCAAAGTAAAACGGACTACTAACCTAATTGGTTCAGAAGCTAAGCTACCGCTTTCAAACGCAATGGTCGCTGGTTTCGATTCCAGTATCGGGGTAAACATATTTATTCTACAGGTATTTATTCCGAATATGGGTACCCTGTCTGTCTGGGATAAGCGTGGTGGATTAAAGTCTATTCCTCTAGAAATTGGGTGGGCCATGCGTCTCAGAAAATAAATCGTCTGACTATAAAAATCAAGAAAGACTTTTCTTTAAAGAAGACTATCAATGTTGTATTACTAGAATTCTTGTTAACCATTCTAACTAAGCTTATAAGGTGTGGGCGACTAAATAGAAACACCCACAAATTATGTTAAATATAGATGTATTTGGGGATTAATTAAATTAAGATATGTGCGCGCGACCTGCACGGCTTCTTATATTGTAATCAACCTTCTTTTTCGACACGAGCGCCGCCTGTGGATCGGCCGTTTTGTTGACACCTTCAGACTGGACAGCTGTGCGAAGTTCAAGCTTGAACAAAAGGCGTATGCCAGACAATGGTTAACAATAAAAGTCAAATGAAATATAGAATGTAATTATCGTAAGCCCGAAGTCTTACCAATTCAGCTATTGCTACTTTATTTAAAACTGGTCTAAATTATAATCAAATCGGAATCAAAAAGGACAAATAAAAATACTTTTTACTAGTCTTGTAGAAGAAATATTTACCTGTATTTCTGTATTCACGTTGATCTAATTACCATGTACTAACCATTCCCCCGACGTCTAATTACTGCGCAGCATTTAGTTATACTCCGATAAATCTTAATCAAGACACGCACTTGTATCCCATTACTCTTCTTCTTCCATTTAATGCAAACAAAGGGTCTCTGCGTGGTCATTTTATTGAGGAAACTATGGTGTTATATTAAACCTTAGATAATATGAATCTTTATATAAAAAGTCATCATTATCATTAATACAATCGTAGCAGACCATTGTTGGTTGTTCTTTTACTTTAAAATAAAAAATATGTCACCCGTAAACAATACTATTTCATGTTTTTCCTCCACAAACTAAGATAGATCATTAATTATACCGAAAATAAAAAGGAACCTAGAATTAAATCTTGTGGTACTCTCATATCCGCTGCATTTGCTGTATCTCTTACATTTAGAAAAGAAACATATTCAGATATGCCATAATTATGCAGATTTCAGAGGCAGTGCCCAGTAGTGGGACATATATCAGTTGCAAGAAATGTGATACAATAATTATATTACATAAAGGTAATAGCAATTAATTTGAATTTTCCAGCGATGATATTTTAGAAATCTAATTATATCGATTGATTCGATTTTTTTTGTTATTTGAGTTTTCTATCTGCTAATTGTATTTTCGCTTACGTTCATGTTATACAATTAGAGAGTCATTGTAGCTAATAAGCTAGTTTATTGAATAAGTTTAATTATCTAAAGTTATTTGCTGGTTTCGAAGAAGATTGGCAAAAACTTACAGTTTTCTAGTCAAAACTTTGCATTTTTCGATATTTGGAAGAGTAAAATTATTATAATATTTAATATAAAATTGATTTATCTTATCTTATATATCTTATCTTTTATACTAAAATGTTTTATATTATTATTTTTCTTTTTATATGGGCCCAACAAAAACCAGAATGGATTAATGGGCATAGATATTTTGTATATTTGTCAATTATATTATAAAAGTAATAGAAAAATATTTGAAGTAGTGAAGATAAGAATGATGATGATGACAGCAACTCGTCAGTCGCTCTTATTCAGTGATTTCATAAAAGTCTGATTATAAATCATTGAATGATGTATTGATATAATTAAATGATAAAATGATTTCATTCTTGTTTTCATCAATTAATGATATCTATCTATTTTATAATGCATATTACTTAGTACCTAGCATACATACTCTGTGAACTTTAAAAAAACTGCGTCATTGCTAATCTAGAGTAGGAAGTAGTATTGCGGAATTAAATAATTATAATCTTTACTTATCTTACGTAATAAAAACGATAAACAAAATATATTTTAAATTTATCAAATTATTTGTTTACAAAACAATTCCTGTTATTGAAATTTTTTTAAGAAACCATAAATGATTGATATATTCCGATGTTATTTTGCGGAAATTAATTATATAAAAATAGGAAAAAAATCACATGTTTCATGTTATAACATTTTTTTATATTAACAAATTCAAAAAATTGAATTATTGTTAACATACGAAAGAAAGGAGAATCATACTATCTTTATTACGTACAATTTAATCATTAGTACGTCATATATAGGCCGGCAACGCTTCTGCACTGCCTATTACTCGCGGATCCCTTTTTATATTCATAATATTATAATTAATTATTTACTTTATTTCTTGTATACAATAAAAAAATATATTTATCCACAGTATTTATTGACTTATAAAATAAATGTAACATACAATTATGTCGCATCAAATAATGATGTAGTGCTCTGCAATCAAGAAAAAGGAACATCAATCCATCACCATTATCTGGGAATTTTGATCGTGTTATATACTCAAATAACAAAAAAGTGTCTTTGACGTTTGACAAATGACGAGCTAATGCCATTAGTCTACAATGTATTGACACAATCGAAGATCAAACAGAAAGTTGAAATAAATTATGGATTCTTCTTACATGGAATTTAGTCTTGTATTCTTGTGTTAACACGCTTTTTTATTATAAACGAGTAGTTTCCGGTAATTTTAATATATTATATAATAATTAATACAACCATAATAGTCTACAGCCTATATTCGCTTCCCTCATAATTAGGGTTCTTGCCACAATACCCGCTAAGAAGACTAATTGATTATGACAGACTGGTACTGGCATGTACTTGATAGTGGTAGAGCCACGCTGCAGACGAATACTTTGTCAAGAATGGCATAATATTTGTCTGTAGCATGAATGGGCCGGCTCGCCCCGGGGTAGTAGTGCTATACTCCCGCGGAAAACCGGCGTCTGAGTGGTAGATTAGCTACCGCACTTCGTACGGTGAGTGACCGAGTTCCGGAGGCTCAACACTCTCCCCCCTCCCTCTGCCCCTCCCTCTGCCCCTCCCCTTCCATCTGCTCCGCCCCCTCCCATTCTCACTACCATAATGACACTTTCCTTAAAGGTCAGCAACGCTTCCGCACTGCCTATAGCGCTGCGGATATCTATGGGCGGCGTTGATTGCTTTCCATCAGGTGACACGCCTGCTCGTTTACCGTCCTATTTCATAAAAATACAAAGGCACCTCGTACGATACACGTGGTCGTTAAAAACTAGTAAGTAGCAAAGAAGTTTGTTACCTTAGTCTGAGATTGTTGTTACCCAAAAACTATTACCGTAGCCGTGATGGCTAGGGGTAACATAATTATAAATTATTTTTTAAATAAGAATCTATAAGTAAGTTATTAAACGTCATTCTATTAACAATTAAACTCGCTGGTTTCGCAATGAAGTTCCTCTAAACGGAGAAAAATTGGCTATTTTTTACTCTTTTTTAAATTATTAATACAAAAACATTATATACAGTTTCAGAAATGGTATAGTATAACTTACTAGTACAGATATATCTAACTCGCTTACACATTATCCGTCAAGCTTATCCATCTACTTTTTCACTCATATTATAAACTCCATCTTCCTATCTCTTTCATAATAGCGTTCAGTATTTTTACATCTTATGTGCCCTGTAAAATTTGTTTTTTTTTATCTCCATTAAAAAATATTTTATCCTGACATACCTATCTATATATGTAGAGATACATATATTGAGAGACAGTACATTGGAATTTGCAAGCATCCACAATGGAGTTATCTGTGTCGCAAATTCCTCTGCCGTTCGAAAACCAACGGCATCTGAATGCGTGCGTTGAATACACCATCAACATTTAGGAATTTTTGGACGGAAAAATATTTGCACAGAATTCAAAAGAGAAGGAAGTTTTGATTTTTGAACGCAATTCAGATGATTTATGAAATCAGGCGTTACTTTGCGGAAATCCATCACTATGTGGACAGTCAAAAGTTTAACTTAGCTAAGATCCGCGACAAGCAAACAATAACAGAAAATTAATAATATGTGTTTTCCTGCGGGTCGAAATAGATTTATTCGCCAAACCAGAGAACACTTTTCGGTTGTCTTCCGTAGAGTCTACTATACCTGAAGATGCCTCGTGTTGGGGCGAAACATGTGTCGTTTGCAAGGTAGAAAAGTGGTTGTGTGTCTTTGGTGTTGTATATAGTGATCGGTGGGTGGAGAGTTGCTGGCCGTTTTTCGGTAAGTTTTTGGTTTGGGTTCCGTATAAATCCACTTCGACCAGCAGGAAAACACACATTATTAATTTCTGTTATAGTTTGCTTGTCGCCGATCTTAGCTAACTAAAACTTTTGACTGTCCACATCGCAATTCAGATATTATAGATAGATATATTCTTTATTGTACACCAAAAATAAAATTATACATTTATGGATTGTAATATTATATTTATATACAAATGGCGGCCTTATCGCTAATAGCGATTTCTTCCAGACAGGCGTAGGATGGACACAAAGTTAAAAAGATAATTGTGTTACATTAAATAAAATTTTCTGCTGAGCTAAAAGGTTCTCCTTTTATATTATATCAAATTTTATTTTCATTCTATTTATTTATTTATTTGATAGTCTAACAGCTTTTCTTAAAAAACAAATTGGCAAGTTTTAATATTGAAAAACATATGTATGTATGTATTACCCAAATAAAAATTATTTTTTAGGAATTTCTCTATACAAATGGATGATTTCTTAATTTAATAGTTTCAGTAAGTTCCCGATCCTGGATCAAAATTGGTTTTAAAACAGAAAAAATATCTTTTGGGTATTTAAATATATTGTGTATCTATAATAATTCATCATGAAGACACTGCATTAGTTAATCTTTCAAACTTATCGGAATAGATCAGATAATTGGATATAGGACGATTTTGAATATAGAGTGTCTTTCTTATTTACATGCACATACTTTTGACATTTCTCACATTCTTTCTTCTTTTAAATTATTTGGAATTATATTAGTTAGTATGAGTATTTCAAATTTTGAGCTAATATTTTTTATCTATGGGATTTTATTGTGAGTTCTTGTCTAATTTCAACAATATTCTGAAGTTATTTTTTAACAAGTCAATTACTTGAGAGTTCTTCGTTCAAAGTTATAACCACGCAATGTAACAATGTTGCAGTCAAGCATTTATTGAACGCTGTTGGTTAATCTGAAATGTTATGTACCAAGTTTGATGAACAATTCGTATTGTATACATGTTTAAATCAAACAAGATTTATCCAATATGTTACTTTATGGTTCCCGGTATAGAATAGTTCACAGCGATCTGCGATTCCTATATCCCTCCGATACGTATAGCAACACCTCTCAAGGAGACTACTGGAGTCTACCGATACTCATGGAGACTATCCATGTGTATTTAAGACCTTTTGCCAATGATTGGAGTATGATGAATGATGAGAACAAAGCTTGAATGCCTTTCGCGCATAAATAAAGGTTCAAAGAAAAATCTTATCCCCACCATCTGGATGAATGGCGATCCATTACGGTGCATTTTTTCGAAATTTCTATCCACGCTTCACTACCATGTGAAACCTTGTCCTTTAGCAGTGTTTCCGAACCGATACGACACATTATTCAAAGGCACGCTATAACGAAAGTCGATAGCGGGGTGGCGTTGGATTACAAACATTGTTTGGGAACTCGAAAATTCGATCGATTCTCGAAACTCCAAAAAATCGATTACAAACATTGTTTTGAATTGGGTAAGGTGGTAAAAAAATCGGATACAGCCTAAAACAATATGAGCGCCATACAAACCGTAGAAGGCTTTTGGATATCAGACACTTTAGGCAGCAATTTGAAAAAGAAAAATTTCAAATTTGGCCAAGATAAATAACCTGTTTAGTATTGTTATACTATTTTTATCTTTTGTCTCTTTTCTTTCTTTTCTCTTTCATGTAGTTTCCGCCTCGTGCTCCAAGATAAGTATCATATCTTTTAAAATATTATTTGAGGGTTCTGTGGACATTTCAAGACAATAAACTGTGAACAGTGATATTGTGGTTTAATTTACAATAATATAACCATTAAGAAAATATATTCTGTATTATAATGATTATTATATCACGTGGCCAAATTTAACATTAAAAATAAACAAGAATAAATATTTTTAAAATAATAATGTCAATAGATGTTTTATATAGCAGAGAAGGCTAAATGGTAAGTGAAGATGTAATAATATATACATATGACAAGTAGAAGGAGCTCGAACAAAGGACGCTTCCACAGCCGAGTACAAATCTCAGCCGACACCGCCCTCTGTGGCAAAGCCCGAAACGCTCGCGCAGCTTTGAGGGGCCGCCGCAAGCGGGCCCCGAAAAGCTAGTTGAAAGATGTAAAAGCATAAATAACATCTAAGTCCGACCCTGTGTCTCTTTTCGTGCCTAGTTCTGACATATGTTTAAAATAACTATTTTCAGCAAGTATTTTTAAAGTGAGGTTTTAAAAGAAATCAAATGACTCAATAAATAAACACGACAATGTTACATCAACTTTGTTAAAATTCTATAACGTCAAATCAAAATTTATTGTTGTATGAAAGTTGTTTTACGACTGGACTTTCAGCGATTTCATTCTTTCGAAGGATGGATAATGTCTGCTTGAAGGCTATCATCGTTAGTTACAATGAAGTTGTAAAATTTTATTTCACAAATATAAACTTGGTTTTAAACTAATATTTATGTGGCTTAAAAACACAATAGTTAAATGAGTCTCTGAATGAATGGAATCTAATCAATAGTCCAATCCTGGACATAACATTCCTCAATTCGTACCGCTTATATCTTTATGAAGGATTTTTCTTGCCAGAGTTTTTCGGAAGAGAGTTGGAAGAATTCGTACTTGACGGTAAAAGAAAACTTAATTCAAACTTAAGGTAAGGTAACAGAAGAGGAAGATGGAATGGATGAAGTTAACGATGGAGAATACCGTACGAAACATTGTAACATAGTAAAATGCTATCACTTGATACCCGTACCCTGTGAGGATGTGGAACTCTCCATGCTTTAAGTGGTGACTTTCTATTGTTATCGCTTTTCATATTGAGAGTGCAGTAATCCTGAGGCCTAATTTATTTCCCCTTCCTTACTACCTTCTTCCCCTCCCATTCTTTATTACCCATTACGTCCTTCTTAGTCTCCCATATGCAGGCACCTTTATGTTACTGAACTCTTTGGGTGACGTTAATTATTTATCAATATGTGACATTCTTATTACTCGGAGAACACAATTCTCCGAGTTAGCAAACTAAAGTGGAAATGGGCAGGTCACGTTTGTTGGAAAACCGACATCTGCTGAAGTTGATGAGTGCAGGAGTTGAGTCCGCATCTTAGCAAACGTACTGAGGGATATCCACTAGCTAGCTGGCCAGATGGAACTATGTTCTACGAGTAGCGCCTGACAGAAATTGAATGCACATTTCGGGCTAGGAGGCGCGTTTTTAAGGGAATCCTGTATCCATCAGTGGACAGCCGCAGATTGTAAGCAGTTAACGATGACCCACTTACTTGTTTATCTTCTATTTTTTATAAATTAATCATTTTTGTATGTCACAACTACTTAAACCCGTCACGTCCTGATTCTCACGAGGGCGAAAAGCGACTAATGGGCTCTCCATTAGTCGCTTTCGCTGCGATGAATGGTAGCGGATGGAGCTCTGTGGTCTCTGCCATCCTCTGCGGGGGATAGGCGTGAATATATAAATAAATAAAAAAAAACAACTGCTTTAACACTGGCGAGAAAACCGAAGAGAGGGAGTGAGGGTAAACATGTAGCTAGGAACATTTTACGACGTAATAATATTGTCACAATTGCTAAACTCACTTTCTCACAAACGGTTATGAATTGGCCGTCTGGTGCCTTTATGAGAAAAGAAATAAAGAGTTACTGTGTAATACACAATGATGATAGTGAAAAAAAAACGACGAACCCTAACAGTATAATTTGTGGCGTCTGGCAATTTCCGTTGATGATACCTTGTACACTTTTATTTTATACCCACAAGAAAGTTACGTTTTCCTTGTTTCTTGTAACGTTTACAATTCAGCTTGTATTTTATTTTTAAACGGTTTTAGTTAGCTTAACCGCTTATATTTTTTATTTTAAATTTTACGGCCTTTTCAACTACTTCTACTCAACCGATTCTTATGAAACTTTGTACATATAAGTTCCCTGGCAATATAACATTATAATAATTTGAACTTGATAGCGAGGGTCTGTCAGGAGGTGGAAGGTGGAACTTTTCTTTCATTACTAGAAACCCTCTCTGTTCTGTGTTTGAATTCATTTGATTGGTTTTGAACTAACTAATAAAATTAGGTAAGATAACTTTTAATTTAAACGGTTTCATTTATACACTAAAATAAAAACGTGAGGCGTATAAAAATTTGTATAACACCTGCATAATTAATTAACAGATTCTTATGCCAAGTGCTTATTTATAACTTTCTTGTTGTTATTGTTGACCAAATTGCCGAAGTTTTTAAGAAAGGCCAAATCACGAGTACCTTTAACCGGCAGGCTTGCATGAGGAAAGTTATGAGTGTGGAGGAAGCAAGGAAAGAATTGCGAGATCGTAGCAGATGGAGATCTGTGGTCTCTGCCTACCCCTACGGGACACAGGCGTGAACAAGTTCAAGTGAACAAACATACAAAAAAATATACTTTTTAGGCCAGGAACCTTACGTAGGTTCCTGGCCTATGTGTGAAACTCACCAAAATTTCATCACAATTGGATGAATGGGGGGGAATTAAGAACGCATTCAGGACAAACATACAAAGACATCATAAAATATATTTAATACAAAGATTATATTTTTAACATATATTATTTAGGACTAATAACGAAGGATTTAACTAAGATACAACATTCTTAGAAGACAGAAAATTATTATAATTAAAAATAATTACCAAAATTAAACGATAGCTTTGCCAACCCTCCTATCATTAATTCTATATTTTTACCTAATTTTTCAAATTAGGTAAAAATATAGAAAAAAATATTTGTACAAAAGATAGAATTAATTGAAGCCAATTAGGCAATTAATTTTAATAATTAAGCTGAAATCAATATTACTAAGTACGATAATGAAGAAGTAAAATACAAAAGTATATTTTAATTTCTTAGTATATTCAAAATATTTAAACGATAAAGAAACACTTACTGTACGAAACAAATTAATATAATATAAATAAAATACCTCTCTATGCCCATAGCTCCATAATAAGATTCCGTGCATTTGGTGTCATTATTAATAGGTACACAAATTTCAAGGAGAAACACCCATATAAATATGTACTTCCTGGCCGTATAAATATAATATAAATGTCATAAAAAATAAAATAAAAATATATATTATATTTTTTTAAATGTGTCATAACAGACGTCAATGTTTTTCTATTTTATCTTGAATTACAAGATGGTACAGACATTTCACTTCTTCGTGTGCAAACTATGAAAGTAAATACCTCATGTGCAGGAGCGTTTGCACATAAGTATAGTAAATGGTAGATGGTAGACGGTGTAACGGGCTAGTTTCAGTAACTCGACGTCGTCATGCGCCTTTTTTACATGTTGTCAGAATGGATAGCTTCTATTCTATTCACCCCAGCACCTCAAAGTATTGCAGCAGCCTCTTCGGCTTGCCCACGATATCCATGAAGGACCCGGGTGCAGCTAGGTATCTGGCCTGGTAGTAGGCTACTCCTCTGCACAGAAGCATGATATGAGTAGCCGTTTTCTCCTCCTTCATGCAGGCCTAACACAAATAGATGTTTGTTAAATGGACCATGACCAGTTATTACGCTGATCACCACGTAAAGTTGCGCTTTCCTAAGATGAAAGAGTTTTCTTGCTAGGTCATGATTGATAGCATAAAGTATAGTAATAAAAATCAATCTACAATCCTCAATCCGCCGGTCAAGCGAGATTATGGCAACCAATTGTGAGTATTGTCATTGTTCAGCACAGAGTATTTTACATCGCTGTTGATGGTGATATGATAAATAGACGCAATAAAACTTGACTATGTTAAAAAAAAACATCAATTCTTTGAAGACAAATATGTTTTTCGTAGCCCATACATGTCCCGCTATTCGGCACGGAGCTCCCCGTTTGTTGAGGAACGGAGATAAATCTACCGCGCTTGGAAATATTTTAAGGCCAAACATATGTTTATCCCGATGCGGGTATCGAGCCCGCGACCATTGTCTCCGTACGCGACATCCCCACCACCAAGCCAATTGGTCGTCAACGATTTAATGGTACCAATTAAAATAGAAAAGAGCCATTGTAAAATATGATTCATAAAATGGCACTTATGTGAAAGTCATTAAAATTGCGTCGTACGAGTCATGAACTACAGTTTTCCTTTATGTACATCGTAACATTAAACTATTTCGCCGTAAAATTAGTTCAAATTTGATGATGATAAAATATGAGATGTTTTTACTGAAAAAAAACGAACACACAAGTGGATAAAGTCATGTATATACATACAGGTGTCCCAGAACTCAACGTCAAGCCGAAACGCGGTGAAAGGATTGATTGTAACCATCATGAGAAAAATCAGAAAAAAATCTATCCCATGCAGTTTGAAAATTATGGGCATTTAAGAAAAACCTAGAAATTTGGTCAAACTGTAACCATTTTGGTTATTGTGATTAATTTTTATTATTTTTGTTCATTTAAACATTGGAACCGTAACTCTAAATAACATTTCTAGAATCACAGTAAAAAATAATGACACAATTGCCCCAAGTTTCCTAGAATTAAGACTATTTGTTAAACTATGAATTTAAAATTTTCAAAATTAGTCGACTTTGAAAGGCCCTTCTTTAAAAAAAAAGTACTAGAATGCCTTGGCAAGTGACATTAAATGTTGGCGCATTTAATCAGGATTGTAAAATAGTACAATAATTGTTAGTTTCATACTAAAAAAAAAACGAGTAAAAAAATAAAAACCTCAAGTAACTCGATTTTTGCTAACCCATTTTACTCAGTTAAAATGTTTTTTATTCGCACAATCTTTTGGTAGGTTCTTAATTTTAAGCTCTTTAGATAGATATTTTTTCTGATTTTTCTCATGATGGTTACAATCAATCCTGTATTTAAAGGATGATTTTATTAGAATTATTTTTAAAATTTTGCAACAGTATATGAAAGATTTCTAATTATCCAGATCATACCTTGTATTCATAATAGAATATTACTTAGCCGCATTCACTTCAATTTTTTATAATGACTAGAAGTGTATTCCAATTTTCAATAATTATCATCATTAATGCATCTGCCCCACATGCTCAAAATTTTTATTTTAATAAAAAATACTACGACGCACACATAAAACTAGATATATCTGGGTCCAAAGCATAATTAAGCCTCTAAAAGGTTTAAAAGGTGTCACTGTTAATACAAAACTCTTGTTGTTTTAATGATGTTGCTAAAGTTTTTGTCCTTTCATTATGCCTAACCTTGAGTCTCAGTAATTTAAGAGACATCTCACGTTTAGGAGTTAAAACCATAATGGCTATGTTATGTTAGTTACTCCACAGAAATTACTTCAACTTTGAAAATAAAGGACATTGGTACAATGCTTACGTTAATAAAAAATGTCAAGGTCTTTTTTTATGGGATAGAAAGGCAAACGAGCAGGCGTGTCACCAAATGGAAAGCAATCAACGCCGCCCGTAGACTTCCGTAGCGCCATAAGCAGCGCGGAAGCGTTGCCGACCTTTAAGGAGAGTGTCATTATGGGAGGGGGAGGGGCAGAGGGGGGAAGGTGTTGGTCCTCCGTAACTCGGCCACTTACCGTACGAAGCGCGGTAGGTAAGCTACCACTCAGACGCCGGTTTTCTGCGGGAGTGTGCTACTGCCCCGGGCGAGCTGGCCCATTCATGCTACAGACAAATATTATGCCATTCTTGACAAAGTATTCGTCTGCAGCGTGGCTCTACCACTATTTAATTCCACCTTTTTCTAGTGAATAGAAAGGCAAACCAGCAATCGCGTCACTTGATATTTCTTCTTGCATTTTCCTTTTTTGTAATAAAATGTGAAAATGTGTCGAATTTCTTCATTAGATACACCCTTTGAACTGGAAGAAAAACAAATCAAATCAGCTGGATAAAACATTTCACTAATTCGTTTCTTTTTTATAAAGTAACTTTTTTAATGACACCGAAACCAGCAATTCCATAGAGTACGGCCAAAAAAATTGTAAATTTATATACACTTTTTCCCCAACCTAATATGATAATGCCTATTTGCCGTAGAAGTAGACCGAAATCACAGACTCAAAACTACCCTAGTTGGAGGCATCGTGAGTATTTTTGACCTGGTCTTTTTTGAGAATTTCAGAAATTTGGTTAAGGTTCTTCCCCTACGGACCTTTCCATCCACATCCGCAGCGTAAATTTATAAAACTTTTACCAGTCGTCTTTCATGTATAATTTATCTCCTATATAATGTATCAGATACCGGTACAACACTATTTTACCGATGAGATCAATGGGCATATGGCCTTCATGAATCATAAGATCTCCATTAGTTCTTTTTTATTATTTCAGTTCGCCCGAATTCCTTATTTTGATACTTTAACTGTTTTTTTTGATGATTAATGGAGTGTTTTTTTTGATATTTGAATCTTCTTTTTCGATCATTCCAACCTCTTTTTTTATCTAAAGTAAGAAAGGATTTATAAGAAATTCTCAAACTGAGAGTAATTTCTGCACTATTTTCTGCTGTTCCTGTAAAATCCACTGATATGGACTTACAAATTTTGATAATTAAGCCGACGATATGTAAAAAAGTGGTTCACGTCAATAGTTAAGTTGAAAAGTATTTGCTTGTTTTTCATTAAAACTTGTAGTTAATTTCACAATTGTCTCTTCGAAGCTTATTATGAAAACAAGCTAAACATTATTGGAATTAAGCAATATCATCCAATAGTGTCAATGTTTCAAACTGCATCATACATTGCAGCGGAAATACGAGGACATTTGTGGCACCATTACACTTGAATATATTTGCCCTCCAGGTCCATGTATGCAGAGAATATGCATTAACGTACAAATAGACTGTTTGTACATATCTTGTGTAACGTATTGCAAAACAGATCGACGGTATATCTTGTTTATTTGAATAGCTTTGTAGAAATAAATCATTACATGAGCAGATAAAGGTAAAAAAATGAGAGATTACTTTGTTTTTTTTTTTTGGCTTAGTTGGGGTAAGAGGTAAGAGAAAAAACGAAATGGATGAAAACCGTAGAGGAGGCCAAGATCCATGGCAGATACGGGAACATAGACTTGTTATAATCACTCAGCCTGTGCCCTTCTCCTACTGCTCTTCACCGTAATCACCATCTATAAATATATTACTACGTTATTTCTTCTATAGGTTGTTTCCCTTAAATTTCACACGCAATATAGGACGTATTTAATTTTGAACAAGATGCATTTGACTTGCACACCGCAGTCTTTGTAGCTTCACGTGCTTTAATATTCCAAGGCTTATAATATGCAGAAGTGTAAACATAAGTGTTTGTGGTTGTACCTACTCTGCTTAGCTACAATACTTGTATATTAATTCGTAGAAGGCACACACGTTACCTTGATATATATATTTTTCCATAGACATATTCATATTATAATTCTAATCGTATAGTTTAAAAATATATACATACATATATACCGACACGCCTGTCACCCGTAGGGGTATGCAGAGACTCCATGTCAGATCTACAAATCAGATCTCCATCTGCTACGAAAACATACAACGGAAAACATACCTTGACCAAATTGCTGACGTTTTTAAGAAAGGCTAGGTCAAGAGTACTCTTAATCGGCGGGCTTGCATGAGGAGAATAATGAGTGTGGAGGAAGCAAGGAAAAATTTAAATATATTTAATTTATAAATATTCCCTTGAATGTATGTAACTGTATATTATACTTTCTTTATAGTGATTTAATTGATTTATTTTAAAAATACTGTATTAATTATAAATTAGTGAGACTCAGCGTTCTTAGCTACGTTACAACTAAATCATAAATTACACTCGTTTACAATTTATGTGCGTCTTTCTATAGTTTATAAAAAACATTAATATTATGTTGCCGAAACACCTCACCGGTCCGGACAATTCATGGTTAAAAAAAACAAACTACAATCTAATATTAATACTACTACATACTACTAGACTATTTTATATGTTTATTTAAATATATTTATAGATATATAGATAAAGTTTACATTATTACTAACTTAAATGTATTTAGTGAATCCTACTAATAATATAAATACGAAAGTTTGTGAGTATGGATGTATGTTTGTTACTCTTTCACGAAAATACTGCTGGACGGATTTGGATGAAACTTTACAGTAATATATAGGTTATACATCGGAATAACACATAGGCTACAACTTGTAACGATTTTATATAATTTTGGTCGTAATATACATATACATATCAATTAAGTCGGAAAAAAATCTGGCCTCTGAGCTATCTTGGCATACGCTGCCATTTGAGTTACATAAAGATTGGACAAACCATTGGAGTTACATAAAGATGTACCGTACAATTGTTTGTATTGAATAGTTCTAAATAAAAGTCCGCGACAGCATATACCTTTTATGTGCAAGCCACTATGACCAAAATTGTGAACCACAAAATAAGTAAAAAAAAATAAATTTATTTAAAATGATCTCTCACGAAACTTAATGTGGCAGACCAAATTCCACGCGAGCGAAGCCGCGGGCAAAAGCTAGTTATCTTATAAAACTAACAGGTCTGCCCTCACAGGATATCAACGATAAATGATAGTATTTTACTGTGTTACCGCATTTCTTACGCTGAGTGCTGGGATCCGCGGGGCTAATTCCTTTCCCTTTCGTTTATTAATTCTTCTCCCATTAAATCCTCCTTCCATTATATACTAAGTTATGCAACTCATTTCTAATGCCCGTAATTTTTCATGGGTGATGGTGGTCGCTATCCATCAGGTGTCAGCTTCCTAGTTTGCGTATCGCTTTCATAAAAAATTATTTTTTTAATACGATGGACTACTTACTGTATATTTAATGAAAAATTTATACTTTAAAATAATTTTTCACAATAGGACTATAACGAAAATAAGTTGCGCTATTACTTTTTATATAATCGCCTCCCACGGCTGTTATATTCCAAAAAAAAGTTATGAGCTAATATTAACAAAAAGAGAAAATATAGTGCCTTCATATTTATGATTTGTATAGCGACGCAACATGTGTCGGGAGAATGTAATAACGTGTTTATTGCATTACTCTTATCAGTGGCCTCTCTCTCCTTACTCCCTTATGGCGATTTAATATTGTTTTACTATTCGGTCTATTTGCATTGGTATATCATTTTTATATTTTTAATCTGTTATTTTATAACACCTTACATCTAAGTGTTATTAAAGGGTTTTTTCGAAGATATTAATGCTGGTACCCTTTACAGCTTTATCGAATACTGGGTCAACAAGTAAAATATATTTGGGAATCTGCGCGAACCGCAGACTCCATCGGCTCGACACCGTGTCGGAGATACATATGTGTGTGTGCATATTTTAATTTCATCGTGACGCTTAAACGTGTAGGAGAGGATTGGACGTATATATATATGGAGGATTGGATAGTAAATATAGTCCCTATTAATCCCCTAGGCCCTAAGGTCTAGGGGGTGAGAACCGACCGGGTACGTGAGTCTCGTGTAAGCGGCCGGTGTAGAAGTGTTAAAAGGCGAATAATCTACCAGTTACTAAGGAGTGAAGAAATATGCCTATATAGAATAATGCCAGATAAATTAACATACATTATTTATTTATTATTACGTAGTGTGGGACGCCCTCCTGCTAGATGGAGCGACGATCTGCGCAAGGCGGCTGGCAGAGACTGGATGCGTGTAGCCGAAGATCGGGCTAGGTGGCGCGCCTTGGGTGAGGCCTATGTCCAGCAGTGGACTGCCGCGGGCTGATATTGATTTATTTATTAAAATATATAAAAAATAACTGAAATAAAATTAATAGTATTAATTGCTTGCAATATATTAATAACAATATAAAAGAATTATACAAAACATATGTTTTTCGTAAGGAGGTCACGGGCCTGTTCATTCCTTCACTTTATATTGATAATTTATCCTACCACACTTGTCGCATGCGGATTGGCGGGCTAACCAGACTCGAAATAAATATTTGTTGGCCATACATATATTTATTCGATACGAAGGTCGAATAAATTATACCAAACATAATACAGGAGTTGGGCCTCCACAAAATATTTCAAAAAACTTGCAGTTTACGACCCTACTTTAGATTTCAATTAAACTGCTATTTAAACTGAAGAGTATCACTACTTATTACTTATGTCTACGTATACTCATCATAACACAAAATTTCATTTTTCATCACAAGTAGACTCGTCAAAAACAGTTAACTGATAACTGAGTCGCTCAATGGAAGAGTGGCCCAATCCACAAAAATGTAAGTAGGTACCGACTTAAAGTTACCATACCAACTTTTGTTTTATTAATCCCAAAGTTGACATTGACACACCATCTATTAAAATACATTTAACTTAAGATAGGCTGGCCATAATGGATTTTAAGAAAATAAAAAAGACTACTGGTTTTGTAAATTTAATTAGGTATGCATAAGATAGAGAGAGATCCACATATTTATATGGATTGGGCCACTCTTCCATTGAGCGACTTAATTAAGGAAGCAGGAATCATCTTCAGTTATGCATTTCTTTCTTGATTATACATGAGAGCCTATACAGTCATTGTATTTTGCATTTAAACTTAAATTTAGTTTAAGATGTTGTAGCTAAGTACATATTTGCCAAATCAAATATCAGGCGTCATTGTAATATGTCGGCTTCAATAAATTGGCGGTCGGATCCGGTGGCAGCGAACGGATTACACGTCGATCGCGTTACGGCTGCAGCACATACGAAATTAAATTGCCAGCATTGTCGCTTTATATTGATTTAAAACATGGCAACCATTACAATTTTATGACAAGGAGAATAACATTCTTTCTTATACCAGAATAATAATACATAAGATAGAGTAAGAGAATTTTATAGCTTTTCCTGTCAACTTACATCAGTGACGTAGTATTTTTATTTCATTTTCATAATCTTATATTATTATCAGTTATATTGTTTAATTGTGGTGGCGTATTATACAATATAGTTCGATTAAGGTGTATAAGTTAAGTGATATGAAATAAATGCGTGTATCGTGACTTTTTAAGTTGACTGAAAAAGTCCATATAAGGTTTTGATAAAATGGCCATCATTTTATCAAGACGTAACATGATAAATTAACTAGTTTTATATCAAGATATTGGTGTTAACATATTTTACTTGACACTGGTATAATAGTTGTAACTGGTTACCATCAAAGAAAAAAACGAGAATTTTATAAACTTTTTAAACTTAAAACAAATTACATCAATGTTAAATTACTTTATGTTTTATTAATGACTAGATGAAACTTCGTTTCACCTATAATTTATGTTCCCCTGTATTTATCTTCTCCTGGTATGTTAGTATTTAGGTGTGAAATACTTACAATACAAAATCGCACGAAGGAAATGGCAGTTTTGTACAACAACACGTCGTCGGTTAAACGATAAAGCCGTCACGAACGCCATCTATTGAAAGTAAAAAGAAGAAAAGATTTTTCATTTTTCAAGCTGTTTCAAGTGTGTGAATGTTTTCCATACATTTTTATTCGTAACCTAACAAAATAGCTCTCCATTTTTATATATTATATATAAGATATACATAATTTTTTATATTGTTGTTTATTGTTTTCAAAATATAGCAATTGTTTTATTTAATATTTGGCGCTTATAGCACCTAATTAAGATCCAAATATCGAGAATGCAATGCAAAGTAGGGTTGAAAATATATCAAAAAATCATCACCATATATCACTGCCAGCTCTCTCTATATATGAGGTATGTGTGTTTGTGTGGAGGCATCAAGAACTATTTAAATCAACTAATGATAACGCTGGTCTTTTCCGACATCATCATGAGTGATGATCACCCGAGACTCAATAAATATATCAAAAACTGCCTGTTCATGTGTATACGCCTCTACAATAATATACATCATGAATCCAAACAATTGAACACAAAATTATTTAAAAAAAGACTATATGAATGGCTATATATTTATAATATTAAGGACTTTTTTTACTAAAGATCGATCAAATGTATGTAATAGATAAACAAAAGTGATATATAAATGTAATAATAAATTATAACAACGATAGTTACGTATTTAGATCTGTAAAAAATGTTATATTTATTTTTAATAATATGTAATAATTAAAGAAATTTGTACGCCATAAGTGGCCATGTGATGTAGCTTTTATACGTCTTTTTTCATCTTGTTACACCTCACATTATGCAAATCAAAAATTATTATTATAAATTTTTATTTATACATTTGTCTCTTAATAACAATATTATGAATATAAAAAAAATCTATAAAAATAATATTATTATTATTAGGGTTATTAATCCTTCGTGGCGGGATAAACCAAGCACACGAAGGATTATGCATCCAAGGAAAGGAACCTTCTCACGATCCTAGCTGTGCACAATATGGCTGCTTTTTGAATTTTGAATTTAACCCACTTACCTAAACCTAACTTGGACAGATGGACATCCAAATTTTTACCGATAAGTCCATTCGCAGAGACCACTATAGGTACAATGACAGTTGAATGAACGTGCCACATGGCGGAATTCTCATGCGCGAGGTCTATGTATTTTATTTGTTTATCTTTTTCCGCTTTAATGAGATTCTCTTCATGCGGAACACTAATATCAATTATTAATATAAATTATTATTATTATAACAAAGTGTTAAAATTAAGTGAATAAACGATCTAAAGTCTGAATAACCTTTCCTTCACAGTTTGAATAACTTGCCATAATCACCGTGCCAAAGAAATATTACTAACAATCGGACAAATGTGTGGAACGTTTCAATTTCGTCCATAAATTCCATATCGAGTCCAGTGACTGGGAATAGATTACATGCGCACATGTGGAATTAAATTGCTGAATGTGTCAGATTCCATTTGTTATTTTGAATCTTTCGATTGGTTAAGTCACAGATCAAAAAATGCGATAAGGAAGTTTTTCTACGAACTTGTCATGGTTTTAGACGATTTGGATTATTCATTCCGCAGTCGGAAATGTAATTTATTTTTGATATTATAAATCTAAAATAAAATTAGCACATGGCGTGGTATTTATACAAGAAAGAAATAATAAAAGTTTTTGATATATTCACCAGGGCTCTGTAGGTAGAACTATTGACGCACTACTAGACCAGTCTGACTGGTAAAGTTATCACACTTTCAAATCCATCAAGTAGTAGCATTTTAGTGCTTTATTCCATTTCCTACGATCGGTGAAATCCCTTAGCCGAATTACTTTTCTCTTCGTTTATTTCCTTTTTCTACTCTCATTATTCCATATCTGCATTTTTAATCTAAAGTAGGTAACGCATCTGGATCTGGGGCGATGCTGGCTGCTTACCACATTGTTACCCGCTTCCTCGTATGTCTATCTAATTCAAAAAAAAAAAAATTTAAAATAGAATAGGAAAAACAAAAAGGACGTTTCCCGCCAAGTTCTATCAATGATATTGAGTTTTTATTTCATTTTTATAATTTCATGTTGGTATCAGTTATATTGAAAATTTGTTTTCATCTCAATTTGTATCAGAACGGTCGCCATTTTATCTAGACGTACCGTGACAAGATGAGCTAACATTTCAAGATATTATTTCACTTGAAACTGGCATAAAATATATAGCTGAATATTGAAATCAATGAAAAATAAAAGAATAAACAAAAAGAAAATAAATTTATAAGTTTGTAGTTTATTTGTTCATTACATTAGTTATCGTGTTAACCAGTCATTAGAACTTTGTAAAATTATTAAATCCGTAACAATCAGTAACTAATGTTCCTTTTATATGTCGTGATATTTTGCAATAGATATTGCAATGTTGTAGGCAAATGCCTTGATAAAACTTAACGGTAACTATGTTTAATTTGCTTTGATAAGGATAGACATACGAGGAAGCGGGTAACAATGTGGTAAGCAGCCAGCATCGCCCCAGATCCAGATGCGTTACCTACTTTAGATTAAAGATGCAGATATGGAATAACGAGAGTAGAAAAAGGAAATAAACGAAGGGAAAAGTAATTCGGCTAAGGGATTTCACCGATCGTAGGAAATGGAATAAAGCACTAAAATGCTACTACTTGATGGATTTGAAAGTGTGATAACTTTACCAGTCAGACTGGTCTAGTAGTGCGTCAATAGTTCTACCTACAGAGCCCTGGTGAATATATCAAAAACTTTTATTATTTCTTTCTTGTATAAATACCACGCCATGTGCTAATTTTATTTTAGATTTATAATATCAAAAATAAATTACATTTCCGACTGCGGAATGAATAATCCAAATCGTCTAAAACCATGACAAGTTCGTAGAAAAACTTCCTTATCGCATTTTTTGATCTGTGACTTAACCAATCGAAAGATTCAAAATAACAAATGGAATCTGACACATTCAGCAATTTAATTCCACATGTGCGCATGTAATCTATTCCCAGTCACTGGACTCGATATGGAATTTATGGACGAAATTGAAACGTTCCACACATTTGTCCGATTGTTAGTAATATTTCTTTGGCACGGTGATTATGGCAAGTTATTCAAACTGTGAAGGAAAGGTTATTCAGACTTTAGATCGTTTATTCACTTAATTTTAACACTTTGTTATAATAATAATAATTTATATTAATAATTGATATTAGTGTTCCGCATGAAGAGAATCTCATTAAAGCGGAAAAAGATAAACAAATAAAATACATAGACCTCGCGCATGAGAATTCCGCCATGTGGCACGTTCATTCAACTGTCATTGTACCCATAGTGGTCTCTGCGAATGGACTTATCGGTAAAAATTTGGATGTCCATCTGTCCAAGTTAGGTTTAGGTAAGTGGGTTAAATTCAAAATTCAAAAAGCAGCCATATTGTGCACAGCTAGGATCGTGAGAAGGTTCCTTTCCTTGGATGCATAATCCTTCGTGTGCTTGGTTTATCCCGCCACGAAGGATTAATAACCCTAATAATAATAATATTATTTTTATAGATTTTTTTTTATATTAATAATATTGTTATTAAGAGAGAAATGTATAAATAAAAATTTATAATAATAATTTTTGATTTGCATAATGTGAGGTGTAACAAGATGAAAAAAGACGTATAAAAGCTACATCACATGGCCACTTATGGCGTACAAATCTCTTTAATTATTACATATTATTAAAAATAAATATAACATTTTTTACAGATCTAAATACGTAACTATCGTTGTTATAATTTATTATTACATTTATATATCACTTTTGTTTATCTATTACATACATTTGATCGATCTTTAGTAAAAAAAGTCCTTAATATTATAAATATATAGCCATTCATATAGTCTTTTTTTAAATAATTTTGTGTTCAATTGTTTGGATTCATGATGTATATTATTGTAGAGGCGTATACACATGAACAGGCAGTTTTTGATATATTTATTGAGTCTCGGGTGATCATCACTCATGATGATGTCGGAAAAGACCAGCGTTATCATTAGTTGATTTAAATAGTTCTTGATGCCTCCACACAAACACACATACCTCATATATAGAGAGAGCTGGCAGTGATATATGGTGATGATTTTTTGATATATTTTCAACCCTACTTTGCATTGCATTCTCGATATTTGGATCTTAATTAGGTGCTATAAGCGCCAAATATTAAATAAAACAATTGCTATATTTTGAAAACAATAAACAACAATATAAAAAATTATGTATATCTTATATATAATATATAAAAATGGAGAGCTATTTTGTTAGGTTACGAATAAAAATGTATGGAAAACATTCACACACTTGAAACAGCTTGAAAAATGAAAAATCTTTTCTTCTTTTTACTTTCAATAGATGGCGTTCGTGACGGCTTTATCGTTTAATCGACGACGTGTTGTTGTACAAAACTGTCATTTCCTTCGTGCGATTTTGTATTGTAAGTATTTCACACCTAAATACTAACATACCAGGAGAAGATAAATACAGGGGAACATAAATTATAGGTGAAACGAAGTTTCATCTAGTCATTAATAAAACATAAAGTAATTTAACATTGATGTAATTTGTTTTAAGTTTAAAAAGTTTATAAAATTCTCGTTTTTTTCTTTGATGGTAACCAGTTACAACTATTATACCAGTGTCAAGTAAAATATGTTAACACCAATATCTTGATATAAAACTAGTTAATTTATCATGTTACGTCTTGATAAAATGATGGCCATTTTATCAAAACCTTATATGGACTTTTTCAGTCAACTTAAAAAGTCACGATACACGCATTTATTTCATATCACTTAACTTATACACCTTAATCGAACTATATTGTATAATACGCCACCACAATTAAACAATATAACTGATAATAATATAAGATTATGAAAATGAAATAAAAATACTACGTCACTGATGTAAGTTGACAGGAAAAGCTATAAAATTCTCTTACTCTATCTTATGTATTATTATTCTGGTATAAGAAAGAATGTTATTCTCCTTGTCATAAAATTGTAATGGTTGCCATGTTTTAAATCAATATAAAGCGACAATGCTGGCAATTTAATTTCGTATGTGCTGCAGCCGTAACGCGATCGACGTGTAATCCGTTCGCTGCCACCGGATCCGACCGCCAATTTATTGAAGCCGACATATTACAATGACGCCTGATATTTGATTTGGCAAATATGTACTTAGCTACAACATCTTAAACTAAATTTAAGTTTAAATGCAAAATACAATGACTGTATAGGCTCTCATGTATAATCAAGAAAGAAATGCATAACTGAAGATGATTCCTGCTTCCTTAATTAAGTCGCTCAATGGAAGAGTGGCCCAATCCATATAAATATGTGGATCTCTCTCTATCTTATGCATACCTAATTAAATTTACAAAACCAGTAGTCTTTTTTATTTTCTTAAAATCCATTATGGCCAGCCTATCTTAAGTTAAATGTATTTTAATAGATGGTGTGTCAATGTCAACTTTGGGATTAATAAAACAAAAGTTGGTATGGTAACTTTAAGTCGGTACCTACTTACATTTTTGTGGATTGGGCCACTCTTCCATTGAGCGACTCAGTTATCAGTTAACTGTTTTTGACGAGTCTACTTGTGATGAAAAATGAAATTTTGTGTTATGATGAGTATACGTAGACATAAGTAATAAGTAGTGATACTCTTCAGTTTAAATAGCAGTTTAATTGAAATCTAAAGTAGGGTCGTAAACTGCAAGTTTTTTGAAATATTTTGTGGAGGCCCAACTCCTGTATTATGTTTGGTATAATTTATTCGACCTTCGTATCGAATAAATATATGTATGGCCAACAAATATTTATTTCGAGTCTGGTTAGCCCGCCAATCCGCATGCGACAAGTGTGGTAGGATAAATTATCAATATAAAGTGAAGGAATGAACAGGCCCGTGACCTCCTTACGAAAAACATATGTTTTGTATAATTCTTTTATATTGTTATTAATATATTGCAAGCAATTAATACTATTAATTTTATTTCAGTTATTTTTTATATATTTTAATAAATAAATCAATATCAGCCCGCGGCAGTCCACTGCTGGACATAGGCCTCACCCAAGGCGCGCCACCTAGCCCGATCTTCGGCTACACGCATCCAGTCTCTGCCAGCCGCCTTGCGCAGATCGTCGCTCCATCTAGCAGGAGGGCGTCCCACACTACGTAATAATAAATAAATAATGTATGTTAATTTATCTGGCATTATTCTATATAGGCATATTTCTTCACTCCTTAGTAACTGGTAGATTATTCGCCTTTTAACACTTCTACACCGGCCGCTTACACGAGACTCACGTACCCGGTCGGTTCTCACCCCCTAGACCTTAGGGCCTAGGGGATTAATAGGGACTATATTTACTATCCAATCCTCCATATATATATACGTCCAATCCTCTCCTACACGTTTAAGCGTCACGATGAAATTAAAATATGCACACACACATATGTATCTCCGACACGGTGTCGAGCCGATGGAGTCTGCGGTTCGCGCAGATTCCCAAATATATTTTACTTGTTGACCCAGTATTCGATAAAGCTGTAAAGGGTACCAGCATTAATATCTTCGAAAAAACCCTTTAATAACACTTAGATGTAAGGTGTTATAAAATAACAGATTAAAAATATAAAAATGATATACCAATGCAAATAGACCGAATAGTAAAACAATATTAAATCGCCATAAGGGAGTAAGGAGAGAGAGGCCACTGATAAGAGTAATGCAATAAACACGTTATTACATTCTCCCGACACATGTTGCGTCGCTATACAAATCATAAATATGAAGGCACTATATTTTCTCTTTTTGTTAATATTAGCTCATAACTTTTTTTTGGAATATAACAGCCGTGGGAGGCGATTATATAAAAAGTAATAGCGCAACTTATTTTCGTTATAGTCCTATTGTGAAAAATTATTTTAAAGTATAAATTTTTCATTAAATATACAGTAAGTAGTCCATCGTATTAAAAAAATAATTTTTTATGAAAGCGATACGCAAACTAGGAAGCTGACACCTGATGGATAGCGACCACCATCACCCATGAAAAATTACGGGCATTAGAAATGAGTTGCATAACTTAGTATATAATGGAAGGAGGATTTAATGGGAGAAGAATTAATAAACGAAAGGGAAAGGAATTAGCCCCGCGGATCCCAGCACTCAGCGTAAGAAATGCGGTAACACAGTAAAATACTATCATTTATCGTTGATATCCTGTGAGGGCAGACCTGTTAGTTTTATAAGATAACTAGCTTTTGCCCGCGGCTTCGCTCGCGTGGAATTTGGTCTGCCACATTAAGTTTCGTGAGAGATCATTTTAAATAAATTTATTTTTTTTTACTTATTTTGTGGTTCACAATTTTGGTCATAGTGGCTTGCACATAAAAGGTATATGCTGTCGCGGACTTTTATTTAGAACTATTCAATACAAACAATTGTACGGTACATCTTTATGTAACTCCAATGGTTTGTCCAATCTTTATGTAACTCAAATGGCAGCGTATGCCAAGATAGCTCAGAGGCCAGATTTTTTTCCGACTTAATTGATATGTATATGTATATTACGACCAAAATTATATAAAATCGTTACAAGTTGTAGCCTATGTGTTATTCCGATGTATAACCTATATATTACTGTAAAGTTTCATCCAAATCCGTCCAGCAGTATTTTCGTGAAAGAGTAACAAACATACATCCATACTCACAAACTTTCGTATTTATATTATTAGTAGGATTATAAATACATTTAAGTTAGTAATAATGTAAACTTTATCTATATATCTATAAATATATTTAAATAAACATATAAAATAGTCTAGTAGTATGTAGTAGTATTAATATTAGATTGTAGTTTGTTTTTTTTAACCATGAATTGTCCGGACCGGTGAGGTGTTTCGGCAACATAATATTAATGTTTTTTATAAACTATAGAAAGACGCACATAAATTGTAAACGAGTGTAATTTATGATTTAGTTGTAACGTAGCTAAGAACGCTGAGTCTCACTAATTTATAATTAATACAGTATTTTTAAAATAAATCAATTAAATCACTATAAAGAAAGTATAATATACAGTTACATACATTCAAGGGAATATTTATAAATTAAATATATTTAAATTTTTCCTTGCTTCCTCCACACTCATTATTCTCCTCATGCAAGCCCGCCGATTAAGGGTACTCTTGACCTAGCCTTTCTTAAAAACGTCAGCAATTTGGTCAAGGTATATTTTCCGTTGTATGTTTTCGTAGCAGATGGAGATCTGATTTGTGGATCTGACATGGAGTCTCTGCATACCCCTACGGGTGACAGGCGTGTCGGTATATATGTATGTATATATTTTTAAACTATACGATTAGAATTATAATATGAATATGTCTATGGAAAAATATATATATCAAGGTAACGTGTGTGCCTTCTACGAATTAATATACAAGTATTGTAGCTAAGCAGAGTAGGTACAACCACAAACACTTATGTTTACACTTCTGCATATTACAAGCCTTGGAATATTAAAGCACGTGAAGCTACAAAGACTGCGGTGTGCAAGTTAAATGCATCTTGTTCAAAATTAAATACGTCCTATATTGCGTGTGAAATTTAAGGGAAACAACCTATAGAAGAAATAACGTAGTAATATATTTATAAACGGTGATTAGCAAGATGGTGATTACGGTGAAGAGCAGTAGGAGAAGGGCACAGGGTGAGTGATTATAACAAGTCTATGTTCCCGTATCTGCCATGGATCTTGGCCTCCTCTACGGTTTTTATCCATTTCGTTTTTTCTCTTATCTCTTACCCCAACAAAGCCAAAAAAAAAAACAAAGTAATCTCACATTTTTTTACCTTTATCTGCTCATGTAAAAATATTTATAATATAAGAAAACTTTTAAATAATGAGGTATTATTTTTGCTATTGTTTGTTTCGAAAGTTTTATTTAAATACTAAAAATAAAACATAGAAAAGCATTTTGAAGTACGGGATTTATTTCTACAAAGCTATTCAAATAAACAAGATATACCGTCGATCTGTTTTGCAATACGTTACACAAGATATGTACAAACAGTCTATTTGTACGTTAATGCATATTCTCTGCATACATGGACCTGGAGGGCAAATATATTCAAGTGTAATGGTGCCACAAATGTCCTCGTATTTCCGCTGCAATGTATGATGCAGTTTGAAACATTGACACTATTGGATGATATTGCTTAATTCCAATAATGTTTAGCTTGTTTTCATAATAAGCTTCGAAGAGACAATTGTGACATTAACTACAAGTTTTAATGAAAAACAAGCAAATACTTTTCAACTTAACTATTGACGTGAACCACTTTTTTACATATCGTCGGCTTAATTATCAAAATTTGTAAGTCCATATGAGTGGATTTTACAGGAACAGCAGAAAATAGTGCAGAAATTACTCTCAGTTTGAGAATTTCTTATAAATCCTTTCTTACTTTAGATAAAAAAAGAGTTTGGAATGATCGAAAAAGAAGATTCAAATATCAAAAAAACACTCCATTAATCATCAAAAAAGCAGTTAAAGTATCAAAATAAGGAATTCGGGCGAACTGAAATAAAAAAAGAACTAATGGAGATCTTATGATTCATGAAGGCCATATGCCCATTGATCTCATCGGTAAAATAGTGTTGTACCGGTATATGATACATTATATAGGAGATACATTATACATGAAAGACGACTGGTAAAAGTTTTATAAATTTACGCTGCGGATGTGGATGGAAAGGTCCGTAGGGGAAGAACCTTAACTAAATTTCTGAAATTCTCAAAAAAGACCAGGTCCAATCCAATCCAATCCAAATATACTCTAGATGCCTCCAACTACGGTAGTTTTGAGTCTGTGATTTCTGTCTACTTCTACAGAAAATAGGCATTATCATATTAGGTTGGGGAAAAAGTATATATAAATTTACAATTTTTTTGGCCGTACTCTATGGAATTGCTGGTTTCGGTGTCATTAAAAAAGTTACTTTATAAAAAAGAAACGAATTAGTGAAATGTTTTATCCAGCTGATTTGATTTGTTTTTCTTCCAGTTCAAAGGGTGTATCTAATGAAGAAATTCGACACATTTTCACATTTTATTACAAAAAAGGATAAATGCAAGAAGAAATATCAAGTGACGCGATTGCTGGTTTGCCTTTCTATTCACTAGAAAAAGGTGGAATTAAATAGTGGTAGAGCCACGCTGCAGACGAATACTTTGTCAGGAATGGCATAATATTTGTCTGTAGCATGAATGGGCCAGCTCGCCCGGGGCAGTAGCACACTCCCGCAGAAAACCGGCGTCTGAGTGGTAGCTTACCTACCGCGCTTCGTACGGTAAGTGGCCGAGTTACGGAGGACCAACACCTTCCCCCCTCTGCCCCTCCCCCTCCCATAATGACACTCTCCTTAAAGGTCGGCAACGCTTCCGCGCTGCTTATGGCGCTACGGAAGTCTACGGGCGGCGTTGATTGCTTTCCATTTGGTGACACGCCTGCTCGTTTGCCTTTCTATCCCATAAAAAAAGACCTTGACATTTTTTATTAACGTAAGCATTGTACCAATGTCCTTTATTTTCAAAGTTGAAGTAATTTCTGTGGAGTAACTAACATAACATAGTCATTATGGTTTTAACTCCTAAACGTGAGATGTCTCTTAAATTACTGAGACTCAAGGTTAGGCATAATGAAAGGACAAAAACTTTAGCAACATCATTAAAACAACAAGAGTTTTGTATTAACAGTGACACCTTTTAAACCTTTTAGAGGCTTAATTATGCTTTGGACCCAGATATATCTAGTTTTATGTGTGCGTCGTAGTATTTTTTATTAAAATAAAAATTTTAAGCATGTGGGGCATATACATTAATGATGATGATTATTGAAAATTGGAATACACTTCTAGTCATTGTAAAAAAATTGAAGTGAATGCGGCTAAGTAATATTCTATTTGAATACAAGGTATGATCTGGATAATTAGAAATCTTTCATATAGTGTTGCAAAATTTTAAAAATAATTCTAATAAAATCATCCTTTAAATACAGGATTGATTGTAACCATCATGAGAAAAATCAGAAAAAATATCTATCTGAAGAGCTTAAAATTAAGGACCTACCAAAAGATTGTGCGAATAAAAAACATTTTAACTGAGTAAAATGGGTTAGCAAAAATCGGGTTACTTGAGGTTTTTATTTTTTTACTCGTTTTTTTTAGTATAAAACTAACAATTATTGTACTATTTTACAATCCTGATTAAATGAGCCAACTTTTAATGTCACTTTCCAAGGCATTCTAGTACTTTCTTTTTAAAGAAGAGCCTTTCAAAGTCGACTAATTTTGAAAATTTTAAATTCATAGTTTAACAAATAGTCTTAATTCTAGGAAACTTGGGGCAATTGTGTCATTATTTTTTACTGTGATTCTAGAAATGTTATTTAGAGTTACGGTTCCAATGTTTAAATGAACAAAAATAATAAAAATTAATCACAATAACCAAAATGGTTACAGTTTGACCAAATTTCTAGGTTTTTCTTAAATGCCCATAATTTTCAAACTGCATGGGATAGATTTTTTTCTGATTTTTCTCATGATGGTTACAATCAATCCTTTCACCGCGTTTCGGCTTGACGTTGAGTTCTGGGACACCTGTATGTATATACATGACTTTATCCACTTGTGTGTTCGTTTTTTTTCAGTAAAAACATCTCATATTTTATCATCATCAAATTTGAACTAATTTTACGGCGAAATAGTTTAATGTTACGATGTACATAAAGGAAAACTGTAGTTCATGACTCGTACGACGCAATTTTAATGACTTTCACATAAGTGCCATTTTATGAATCATATTTTACAATGGCTCTTTTCTATTTTAATTGGTACCATTAAATCGTTGACGACCAATTGGCTTGGTGGTGGGGATGTCGCGTACGGAGACAATGGTCGCGGGCTCGATACCCGCATCGGGATAAACATATGTTTGGCCTTAAAATATTTCCAAGCGCGGTAGATTTATCTCCGTTCCTCAACAAACGGGGAGCTCCGTGCCGAATAGCGGGACATGTATGGGCTACGAAAAACATATTTGTCTTCAAAGAATTGATGTTTTTTTTTAACATAGTCAAGTTTTATTGCGTCTATTTATCATATCACCATCAACAGCGATGTAAAATACTCTGTGCTGAACAATGACAATACTCACAATTGGTTGCCATAATCTCGCTTGACCGGCGGATTGAGGATTGTAGATTGATTTTTATTACTATACTTTATGCTATCAATCATGACCTAGCAAGAAAACTCTTTCATCTTAGGAAAGCGCAACTTTACGTGGTGATCAGCGTAATAACTGGTCATGGTCCATTTAACAAACATCTATTTGTGTTAGGCCTGCATGAAGGAGGAGAAAACGGCTACTCATATCATGCTTCTGTGCAGAGGAGTAGCCTACTACCAGGCCAGATACCTAGCTGCACCCGGGTCCTTCATGGATATCGTGGGCAAGCCGAAGAGGCTGCTGCAATACTTTGAGGTGCTGGGGTGAATAGAATAGAAGCTATCCATTCTGACAACATGTAAAAAAGGCGCATGACGACGTCGAGTTACTGAAACTAGCCCGTTACACCGTCTACCATCTACCATTTACTATACTTATGTGCAAACGCTCCTGCACATGAGGTATTTACTTTCATAGTTTGCACACGAAGAAGTGAAATGTCTGTACCATCTTGTAATTCAAGATAAAATAGAAAAACATTGACGTCTGTTATGACACATTTAAAAAAATATAATATATATTTTTATTTTATTTTTTATGACATTTATATTATATTTATACGGCCAGGAAGTACATATTTATATGGGTGTTTCTCCTTGAAATTTGTGTACCTATTAATAATGACACCAAATGCACGGAATCTTATTATGGAGCTATGGGCATAGAGAGGTATTTTATTTATATTATATTAATTTGTTTCGTACAGTAAGTGTTTCTTTATCGTTTAAATATTTTGAATATACTAAGAAATTAAAATATACTTTTGTATTTTACTTCTTCATTATCGTACTTAGTAATATTGATTTCAGCTTAATTATTAAAATTAATTGCCTAATTGGCTTCAATTAATTCTATCTTTTGTACAAATATTTTTTTCTATATTTTTACCTAATTTGAAAAATTAGGTAAAAATATAGAATTAATGATAGGAGGGTTGGCAAAGCTATCGTTTAATTTTGGTAATTATTTTTAATTATAATAATTTTCTGTCTTCTAAGAATGTTGTATCTTAGTTAAATCCTTCGTTATTAGTCCTAAATAATATATGTTAAAAATATAATCTTTGTATTAAATATATTTTATGATGTCTTTGTATGTTTGTCCTGAATGCGTTCTTAATTCCCCCCCATTCATCCAATTGTGATGAAATTTTGGTGAGTTTCACACATAGGCCAGGAACCTACGTAAGGTTCCTGGCCTAAAAAGTATATTTTTTTGTATGTTTGTTCACTTGAACTTGTTCACGCCTGTGTCCCGTAGGGGTAGGCAGAGACCACAGATCTCCATCTGCTACGATCTCGCAATTCTTTCCTTGCTTCCTCCACACTCATAACTTTCCTCATGCAAGCCTGCCGGTTAAAGGTACTCGTGATTTGGCCTTTCTTAAAAACTTCGGCAATTTGGTCAACAATAACAACAAGAAAGTTATAAATAAGCACTTGGCATAAGAATCTGTTAATTAATTATGCAGGTGTTATACAAATTTTTATACGCCTCACGTTTTTATTTTAGTGTATAAATGAAACCGTTTAAATTAAAAGTTATCTTACCTAATTTTATTAGTTAGTTCAAAACCAATCAAATGAATTCAAACACAGAACAGAGAGGGTTTCTAGTAATGAAAGAAAAGTTCCACCTTCCACCTCCTGACAGACCCTCGCTATCAAGTTCAAATTATTATAATGTTATATTGCCAGGGAACTTATATGTACAAAGTTTCATAAGAATCGGTTGAGTAGAAGTAGTTGAAAAGGCCGTAAAATTTAAAATAAAAAATATAAGCGGTTAAGCTAACTAAAACCGTTTAAAAATAAAATACAAGCTGAATTGTAAACGTTACAAGAAACAAGGAAAACGTAACTTTCTTGTGGGTATAAAATAAAAGTGTACAAGGTATCATCAACGGAAATTGCCAGACGCCACAAATTATACTGTTAGGGTTCGTCGTTTTTTTTTCACTATCATCATTGTGTATTACACAGTAACTCTTTATTTCTTTTCTCATAAAGGCACCAGACGGCCAATTCATAACCGTTTGTGAGAAAGTGAGTTTAGCAATTGTGACAATATTATTACGTCGTAAAATGTTCCTAGCTACATGTTTACCCTCACTCCCTCTCTTCGGTTTTCTCGCCAGTGTTAAAGCAGTTGTTTTTTTTTATTTATTTATATATTCACGCCTATCCCCCGCAGAGGATGGCAGAGACCACAGAGCTCCATCCGCTACCATTCATCGCAGCGAAAGCGGCTCATGGAGAGCCCATTAGTCGCTTTTCGCCCTCGTGAGAATCAGGACGTGACGGGTTTAAGTAGTTGTGACATACAAAAATGATTAATTTATAAAAAATAGAAGATAAACAAGTAAGTGGGTCATCGTTAACTGCTTACAATCTGCGGCTGTCCACTGATGGATACAGGATTCCCTTAAAAACGCGCCTCCTAGCCCGAAATGTGCATTCAATTTCTGTCAGGCGCTACTCGTAGAACATAGTTCCATCTGGCCAGCTAGCTAGTGGATATCCCTCAGTACGTTTGCTAAGATGCGGACTCAACTCCTGCACTCATCAACTTCAGCAGATGTCGGTTTTCCAACAAACGTGACCTGCCCATTTCCACTTTAGTTTGCTAACTCGGAGAATTGTGTTCTCCGAGTAATAAGAATGTCACATATTGATAAATAATTAACGTCACCCAAAGAGTTCAGTAACATAAAGGTGCCTGCATATGGGAGACTAAGAAGGACGTAATGGGTAATAAAGAATGGGAGGGGAAGAAGGTAGTAAGGAAGGGGAAATAAATTAGGCCTCAGGATTACTGCACTCTCAATATGAAAAGCGATAACAATAGAAAGTCACCACTTAAAGCATGGAGAGTTCCACATCCTCACAGGGTACGGGTATCAAGTGATAGCATTTTACTATGTTACAATGTTTCGTACGGTATTCTCCATCGTTAACTTCATCCATTCCATCTTCCTCTTCTGTTACCTTACCTTAAGTTTGAATTAAGTTTTCTTTTACCGTCAAGTACGAATTCTTCCAACTCTCTTCCGAAAAACTCTGGCAAGAAAAATCCTTCATAAAGATATAAGCGGTACGAATTGAGGAATGTTATGTCCAGGATTGGACTATTGATTAGATTCCATTCATTCAGAGACTCATTTAACTATTGTGTTTTTAAGCCACATAAATATTAGTTTAAAACCAAGTTTATATTTGTGAAATAAAATTTTACAACTTCATTGTAACTAACGATGATAGCCTTCAAGCAGACATTATCCATCCTTCGAAAGAATGAAATCGCTGAAAGTCCAGTCGTAAAACAACTTTCATACAACAATAAATTTTGATTTGACGTTATAGAATTTTAACAAAGTTGATGTAACATTGTCGTGTTTATTTATTGAGTCATTTGATTTCTTTTAAAACCTCACTTTAAAAATACTTGCTGAAAATAGTTATTTTAAACATATGTCAGAACTAGGCACGAAAAGAGACACAGGGTCGGACTTAGATGTTATTTATGCTTTTACATCTTTCAACTAGCTTTTCGGGGCCCGCTTGCGGCGGCCCCTCAAAGCTGCGCGAGCGTTTCGGGCTTTGCCACAGAGGGCGGTGTCGGCTGAGATTTGTACTCGGCTGTGGAAGCGTCCTTTGTTCGAGCTCCTTCTACTTGTCATATGTATATATTATTACATCTTCACTTACCATTTAGCCTTCTCTGCTATATAAAACATCTATTGACATTATTATTTTAAAAATATTTATTCTTGTTTATTTTTAATGTTAAATTTGGCCACGTGATATAATAATCATTATAATACAGAATATATTTTCTTAATGGTTATATTATTGTAAATTAAACCACAATATCACTGTTCACAGTTTATTGTCTTGAAATGTCCACAGAACCCTCAAATAATATTTTAAAAGATATGATACTTATCTTGGAGCACGAGGCGGAAACTACATGAAAGAGAAAAGAAAGAAAAGAGACAAAAGATAAAAATAGTATAACAATACTAAACAGGTTATTTATCTTGGCCAAATTTGAAATTTTTCTTTTTCAAATTGCTGCCTAAAGTGTCTGATATCCAAAAGCCTTCTACGGTTTGTATGGCGCTCATATTGTTTTAGGCTGTATCCGATTTTTTTACCACCTTACCCAATTCAAAACAATGTTTGTAATCGATTTTTTCGAGTTTCGAGAATCGATCGAATTTTCGAGTTCCCAAACAATGTTTGTAATCCAACGCCACCCCGCTATCGACTTTCGTTATAGCGTTCCGTTGAATAATGTGTCGTATCGGTTCGGAAACACTGCTAAACGAAACTGGTTTCACATGGTAGTGAAGCGTGGATAGAAATTTCGAAAAAATGCACCGTAATGGATCGCCATTCATCCAGATGGTGGGGATAAGATTTTTCTTTGAACCTTTATTTATTCGCGAAAGGCATTCAAGCTTTGTTCTCATCATTCATCATACTCCAATCATTGGCAAAAGGTCTTAAATACACATGGATAGTCTCCATGAGTATCGGTAGACTCCAGTAGTCTCCTTGAGAGGTGTTGCTATACGTATCGGAGGGATATAGGAATCGCAGATCGCTGTGAACTATTCTATACCGGGAACCATAAAGTAACATATTGGATAAATCTTGTTTGATTTAAACATGTATACAATACGAATTGTTCATCAAACTTGGTACATAACATTTCAGATTAACCAACAGCGTTCAATAAATGCTTGACTGCAACATTGTTACATTGCGTGGTTATAACTTTGAACGAAGAACTCTCAAGTAATTGACTTGTTAAAAAATAACTTCAGAATATTGTTGAAATTAGACAAGAACTCACGATAAAATCCCATAGATAAAAAATATTAGCTCAAAATTTGAAATACTCATACTAACTAATATAATTCCAAATAATTTAAAAGAAGAAAGAATGTGAGAAATGTCAAAAGTATGTGCATGTAAATAAGAAAGACACTCTATATTCAAAATCGTCCTATATCCAATTATCTGATCTATTCCGATAAGTTTGAAAGATTAACTAATGCAGTGTCTTCATGATGAATTATTATAGATACACAATATATTTAAATACCCAAAAGATATTTTTTCTGTTTTAAAACCAATTTTGATCCAGGATCGGGAACTTACTGAAACTATTAAATTAAGAAATCATCAATTTGTATAGAGAAATTCCTAAAAAATAATTTTTATTTGGGTAATACATACATACATATGTTTTTCAATATTAAAACTTGCCAAATTGTTTTTTAAGAAAAGCTGTTAGACTATCAAATAAATAAATAAATAGAATGAAAATAAAATTTGATATAATATAAAAGGAGAACCTTTTAGCTCAGCAGAAAATTTTATTTAATGTAACACAATTATCTTTTTAACTTTGTGTCCATCCTACGCCTGTCTGGAAGAAATCGCTATTAGCGATAAGGCCGCCAATTGTATATAAATATAATATTACAATCAATAAATGTATAATTTTATTTTTGGTGTACAATAAAGAATATATCTATCTATAATATCTGAATTGCGATGTGGACAGTCAAAAGTTTTAGTTAGCTAAGATCCGCGACAAGCAAACTATAACAGAAATTAATAATGTGTGTTTTCCTGCTGGACGAAGTGGATTTATACGGAACCCAAAGCAAAAACTTACCGAAAAACGGCCAGTAACTCTCCACCCACCGATCACTACATACAACACCAAACACACACTACCACTTTTCTACCTTGCAAACGACACATGTTTCGCCCCAACACGAGGCATCTTCAGGTATAGTAGATTCTACGGAAGACAACCGAAAAGTATTCGGTGGTTTGGGTTCCGAATAAATCCACTTCGACCCGCAGGAAAACACATATTATTAATTTTCTGTTATTGTTTGCTTGTCGCGGATCTTAGCTAAGTAAAACTTTTGACTGTCCACATAGTGATGGATTTCCGCAAAGTAACGCCTGATTTCATAAATCATCTGAATTGCGTTCAAAAATCAAAACTTCCTTCTCTTTTGAATTCTGTGCAAATATTTTTCCGTCCAAAAATTCCTAAATGTTGATGGTGTATTCAACGCACGCATTCAGATGCCGTTGGTTTTCGAACGGCAGAGGAATTTGCGACACAGATAACTCCATTGTGGATGCTTGCAAATTCCAATGTACTGTCTCTCAATATATGTATCTCTACATATATAGATAGGTATGTCAGGATAAAATATTTTTTAATGGAGATAAAAAAAAACAAATTTTACAGGGCACATAAGATGTAAAAATACTGAACGCTATTATGAAAGAGATAGGAAGATGGAGTTTATAATATGAGTGAAAAAGTAGATGGATAAGCTTGACGGATAATGTGTAAGCGAGTTAGATATATCTGTACTAGTAAGTTATACTATACCATTTCTGAAACTGTATATAATGTTTTTGTATTAATAATTTAAAAAAGAGTAAAAAATAGCCAATTTTTCTCCGTTTAGAGGAACTTCATTGCGAAACCAGCGAGTTTAATTGTTAATAGAATGACGTTTAATAACTTACTTATAGATTCTTATTTAAAAAATAATTTATAATTATGTTACCCCTAGCCATCACGGCTACGGTAATAGTTTTTGGGTAACAACAATCTCAGACTAAGGTAACAAACTTCTTTGCTACTTACTAGTTTTTAACGACCACGTGTATCGTACGAGGTGCCTTTGTATTTTTATGAAATAGGACGGTAAACGAGCAGGCGTGTCACCTGATGGAAAGCAATCAACGCCGCCCATAGATATCCGCAGCGCTATAGGCAGTGCGGAAGCGTTGCTGACCTTTAAGGAAAGTGTCATTATGGTAGTGAGAATGGGAGGGGGCGGAGCAGATGGAGGGGGAGGGGCAGAGGGAGGGGGAGGGGCAGAGGGAGGGGGGAGAGTGTTGAGCCTCCGGAACTCGGCCACTCACCGTACGAAGTGCGGTAGCTAATCTACCACTCAGACGCCGGTTTTCCGCGGGAGTATAGCACTACTACCCCGGGGCGAGCCGGCCCATTCATGCTACAGACAAATATTATGCCATTCTTGACAAAGTATTCGTCTGCAGCGTGGCTCTACCACTATCAAGTACATGCCAGTACCAGTCTGTCATAATCAATTAGTCTTCTTAGCGGGTATTGTGGCAAGAACCCTAATTATGAGGGAAGCGAATATAGGCTGTAGACTATTATGGTTGTATTAATTATTATATAATATATTAAAATTACCGGAAACTACTCGTTTATAATAAAAAAGCGTGTTAACACAAGAATACAAGACTAAATTCCATGTAAGAAGAATCCATAATTTATTTCAACTTTCTGTTTGATCTTCGATTGTGTCAATACATTGTAGACTAATGGCATTAGCTCGTCATTTGTCAAACGTCAAAGACACTTTTTTGTTATTTGAGTATATAACACGATCAAAATTCCCAGATAATGGTGATGGATTGATGTTCCTTTTTCTTGATTGCAGAGCACTACATCATTATTTGATGCGACATAATTGTATGTTACATTTATTTTATAAGTCAATAAATACTGTGGATAAATATATTTTTTTATTGTATACAAGAAATAAAGTAAATAATTAATTATAATATTATGAATATAAAAAGGGATCCGCGAGTAATAGGCAGTGCAGAAGCGTTGCCGGCCTATATATGACGTACTAATGATTAAATTGTACGTAATAAAGATAGTATGATTCTCCTTTCTTTCGTATGTTAACAATAATTCAATTTTTTGAATTTGTTAATATAAAAAAATGTTATAACATGAAACATGTGATTTTTTTCCTATTTTTATATAATT